>RJWJ010001115.1:0-25525 GCA_004363605.1 Indri indri
AGCTAAAAATATATATAGAAAAAATTAGCCGGGCATGGTGGCGCATGCCTGTAGTCCCAGCTACTCGGGAGGCTGAGACAGTAGGATTGCTCAGCCCAGGAGTTTGAGGTTGCTGTGAGCTAGGCTGACGCCACGGCACTCGCCCCAGGCAAGAGAGTGAAACTCTGTCTCAAAAAAAAAAAAAAAAAAAAAAAAAAAAAAGCCATTTTAATTGGGATGAGATGATATCTCATTGTGGTTTTGATTTGCATTTCTCTGATGATTAATGATGTTGATCATTTTTTCATATACCTGTTGGCCATTTGTATATCTTCTTTGGAGAAATGTTTATCCGTATCTTTTGCTCATTTTTAATTGGATCATTTGAGTTTTTCCTATTTGTTTGACCTCCTTATATACACTAGTTATTAATTCTTTGTGAGATAGGTAGTTTGTAAGTATTTTCTCCTGTTCTGTGGGTTGTATTTTCATTGACTGTTTCCTTTGTTGTGTCGAAGCTTTTTGGCTTGATGTGATCCCATTTGTCCAATTTTACATTGGTTTTTGTGCTTTTGGGATATTACTCAAGAAATCATTTCCCAGACCAATGTCCTGAAGCATCTCGCCAATATTTTCTTTTGGTATTCCAGTTTTAGATTTAAGTCTTCAATCCATTTTGATTTGATTTTTGTATATGGTGAGAGATTAGAGAGGGTTTAGTTTCGTTCTTCTGTATATGGATATCCCGTTTTTCCAGTGCCATTTACTGAAGAGTCTGCCCTTTTCCCACTATATGTTCTTGGCACCTTTGCCAAAGATAAGTTCTCTATAGATGTGTGGATTTATTTGGGTGTTCTCTATTCTTTTCCATTGGTTTATAGACCTGTTTTTATGTCAGTGTCATGCTATTTTGGTTACTACAGCTCTGTAGCATAATTTGAAGTTAGGTAATGTGATTCCTCTAGTTTTGTTCTTTTTGCTCAGGATGGCTTTGGCTATTTTGGGGTCTTTTGTGGTTCCATATAAATTTCAGGATTAGTTTTTTCTTTTTCTGTGAAGAATGTCTTTGGTATTTTGATGGGGATTGCAGTGAATCTGTAGATTGCTTTGGGTAGTATGGACATTTTAACAATATTGATTCTTCTAATCCACAAACGTAGACTATCTTTTCTTTTTTTGTGTGTCCTCTTCACTTTTTTTCATCAATGCATAGTTTTCATTGTGGAGATCTTTCACTTCTTTGGTTAAGCTTATTCCAGGTATTTCATTTTATTTGTAGCTGTTGTAAGTGGGATTGCTTTCTTGATTTCTTCTTCAGATTGTTTGCTACATTTTTAATCTATCTCCAGCCACTTAAATTTTTTGATGTTACAATTTTCTTCTTTTTATTTTGTGTATCCCTTAAGAAATTATTGTAGCTATTATTATTTTTAATAGTTTAGTTTTTAACATTTATAATAAATATATGTAATTTACATACCACCAGTACGGTATTTGCGTATTATTAATATGACCATGTGCTTATTTTTACTAGTGAGTTTTGTATTTTCATATTTTTTGGTTACTAATTATGTCCTTTTCTTTTGGCCTGAAGAAGTCACATTAGCCCTTCTTGTAAGACAAGTTAGGTGGTGATGAACTTTCTGTTTTTGTGTGTTTGGAAAAGTCTGTATCTTTCCTTTATTTCTGAAGTACAGACTTTCCCAGTAAGGTATTCTTGGTTGGCAGTTTTTTTTTCTTCAGCATTTTGAATAGGTCATCCTTCTCTCTCCTCATTGTAAGACCTCTGCTGGGAAACTCACCACTAACCTTACTGAAATGCCTTTATATGTAATTTACTTCTATCTCTTGTGTATTTAAGTTTTTCTCCTTGTCTTTGACATTTTGCTCTCTGATTATAATATATCTTGGCATTGTCTTGCTTATATTGAATCTGATTGGAGACTTTTGACCTTCCTATGCTTGGATATTTATATATTTCCCCAGATTTGGAAACTTCTCTGATATTATTTCTTTAAAAATCTTCCCTTTGTCTCTCCTTTGTGTTCTCCTTCATGAATTCCTGAATCTCAAGTATTTCTTCTGTTGATGCTGTCCCATACATCCCCAAAGCTTTCTTTATTCCTTTTTATTCATTTTTCTTTTTTCTCCTCTGGCTGTATATTTTCAAATAAACTGTCTCCTAGTTTAAAGTTTATTTCTTCTGCTTGATTGATTCTGTTGATGCACTCTATTTAATTTTCATTTCATTCATAGTTTTTCAGCTTCAACATTTGTTTTTTTAAAAAAATAATTTAGATCTGTTTTTAAATTTCCCATTTTGGTTGCATTGTATTCCCGATGCCATTGAATGATTTCTCTACATTTTGTTAAAGATCATGGAGCTGCCTTTAAAACATTATTTTGAATTCTTTGTCATGCAGTGCATATATCTCTATTTCTTTTGGGGTCAGCTACTTGAAGATATTGTGTTCTTTAGGTGATCCTATTTCTCTTTGGTTTTTCATGTTTCTTATTGCCTTATGTTGATGTCTGTGTGTTTGAATACATAGGGACTTATCCCAATCTTTGCAGACTGGCTTTATTGGGGGAAGCCCTTCAGTCAGCCCATCCAGAGATTCTGGGCAAGTTGTGGGCAGGCAGCAGGCTTGCTGCTGGAGTCCTTGGGCAGGCTGGGCTGGTGCCTAGGTTAGGAGGTGGGCAGGCCTGGTACCTACTTCCAAGGGATTGGGCCTGGAAATTGATTCAACTAGGTTGGACTTGTTTATTGGGCCCATAAGGTTGGGTCTGGTACCTGTATCCATGTGGGCTGGCCTGAAGCCTGGGTCTATAGGGGCTGAACTGGCACTGGGGTGAGTCAAGCCTGGATCTTGAGCCTGAATCTGCAGGGGTCAGTCAGACATTGAGATGAGCCTGGCACCTGGGTTTGCTGGGACAGGTTTAGAGTCTGAGTCTATATGAAGTGTCCTGGTGCTGTGTTGGGCCTTCAGTCTTGGTATATAGGGGCTGGCCTGGAGCCTGGGTCTGCAGGGGTGGTCCTGGAGACTAAGTATATGGGGGCCAACCTGGCACTGTGGTCTACTGGGATGGTCCTGGACTATGGGTCTGCTGGTGCAGGTCTGGACTCCAACTTCTTTGGAGCTCGGGACCACAGGGACCAGACCTGATGTTTTAGTCTGTTTTGGCTGCTATAACAAAGTACTATAAACTGGATAGCTTATAAGCAACAGAAATTTATTTCTCACAGTTCTGTAGGCAGGGAAGTCCAAGATCAAGGCACTAGCAAATTCAGTGTCTGAGGAGGGCCCATTTCGTGATTTATAGGTGGTGCCTTTTCACTGTATTATCACATGGTGAAAAGGGCAAATAAGCTCTCTTAGGTCTCTTTAATGAGGGAACTAATTCCATTCATGAGGCTTTGCTCTTATGATATGATCACCTCCTAAAGGCTCCACCTCTTAATATCATTATCTTGGGGGTTAGGATATTACAATATGTATTTTGGAGACACACAAGCATTTAGACCATAGCAAATGGATTTCCAGGACCATTAAGAAGTGACCCAAAGGAATGAGCACACCACTTAATTGGCTTACCTATTGGTACTACTGAGGTTCTGTTCCAGAGAAATCACTGGAAAATGGATAAGGTATCTAGAAGAGGAGAGCTGCTTTTCAGCAAAACTGGCATTGCTACCAACTGGGACACTTGAGAATGGCACAGTCAGAGATGAACATTTCAGGTCAACACTTAAAGCATATTACTTTCCCAACAGCAAGCTTGAGTCGTGTGCATTGTTTGCATTTGGCTGACTGTGCTGATTCAGTCCATCTCCATCCCCTTCTTTTCAATATAATTAAATCAATTTTATTATGCTGAGTCTGTGATGATTCAGTGTGGCTGTGTTAGCAGCCGGTGGAAATGGTTTGTTCACTACATTTCATGCTGGTTTTCTTTCTATTAACAAAAATGGAATTTCAGGCTTCATTACAAGATTAAACTCCTGATAGAATTAAAGATTGTTGATCCTTTCTAGGTGATTTTCCTCTTGAAGACTACCACTTTGAAAACTAGAGTTCCAAATGACAATTTCTCCAGGGGTGGACTTTTCTCTGCCTGTAGGGCAAAGCATCACAGTCCATGACTGAACTTGACAAAGGAAGTAAGCAATGTATAAATAAATTCTTTGAAATAAATAAAAGAATCTTACAGAGTGGAGTGTATAACTGCCTCAGAATATCTATGAGCTTCATGACTTAATTGTCACCCTAGGGATGTGGATATTTGAGATTTCCATGAAATAGTATAAGATGCCTTCCAACTTTATAAAATGATGATTTGTTTTTCCCTCTTGGGTATTGAAGATGCAAGCAAACGTTCCATTAAGTGGCCTAGGAATTGGTTTTTTTATTCTATGTAACAAAAAAATCTTACAGAAACACTAAAGCAATGCTTATTTATTTACTTTTACCACATATTTTGAGTCATCAGTACATTTTTGTCATGGCTTATCAAGGGTTTCATGAGTCCATGGCTAACAGATATAGACCCTAATAAACAAAAAAGTACAAGCTGTTTATCAGACAGGTTTGATTGAATATTTGCTTTGACACATTCTTTGTTATGGTGGATTAGAGAAGATAGCTGAATCAAAGATAACGCTTCAAGAGTTCACACATAAAAAAGTGTTTGAAAAAGTGATATTATTGATTGCAACTTGTTAAGTGTGAGTTTGATAATCTCAAGAAATAATTTAACTTTTAAAATTCTATTTTTAATGAACTGAGTTATTTTCCTCAAAGAGCTTAAAGTATTGGCTTAAGAGTCTCTTTTATGTGGACGAGCTCTAGGCTGAATCTTTCTGGGTTTTCCCTGTCCCCTTCATCTTCTCATTCCGGTCACGGGTGAACTAACACATTAGGAAAAGGGAAATTTGATTGATATTTGGTATGTATATTAACTTTACATACAATACTACGCAAATTTCTCACAATGAGTCTGTAAGGTAGGTGAGAAATAAGGTTGGAGTGGCCAAACAATTTCATCAAAGTCACATGATATTAAGTTTTGCAGAAGTGAAATTTGAATTTAGTTCTGTCTGATGTCAAAATTCATGCTGTATTTTCCACTCTGCACTACTTCCTTTTAAATTTAGTTCCATGGGCCAATGAATCTTTTAAGAAATAGGAGGATTTTACAAAATAAAATTGTCTATGTGTTTTTTCTTTTTTAATTTTTTTTTTATTTTAGCATATTATGGGGGTACAAATGTTTAGGTTACGTATATTGCCTTTGCCCCACCTGAGTCAGAGCTTCAAGCGTGTCCATCCCCGAGACAGTATACACCACACCCACTAGGTGTTTATATACCCATCCCCTCTTTCTCCCTCCTATCTGCCCGACACCGAGTGAATGTTACTACTATGTGTGCACTTAAGTGTTGATCAGTTAATACCAATTTGATGGTGAGTATATGTGGCACTTGTTTTTCCATTTTTGTGATACTTCAAGACCCAGGGTCATGGCCCAACAAAATGACAGTGTGTTATGGAGTCATTTCAAAGTTAGTAGCATGGTGAGGGCTAATTTGGCCTTTTTGACATTGAAAGCACACATAATAATTGGAGATTATGACAAACTCTCTCCTGCCTTTTTCTTTGTTCCTTGACTTTGGTTTCTAATCTTGCTTTCTCTGTCTGTTTTAAGTTGGTCACCAAAGTGCCTTTGGCTTTATAGGAATACAGACATTGTAAAGAAGCTGTAGAGAAAATGGTTTTGAAATAATGGTGGAGGGATATGGTTGGGTGATTGCAAAAGTTTCCAACTCACTTCTTTATCATGCACTTTGCAGTGTGACATTGCAGGTTCTTCTGTTAAGAGGTGAAAGTCTATTTTCCTTCTTAGATTTATGCTAGCCTTGTAACTTGCTTTGCTCAAAAGAATGTGACAGAACTGCACTAAGCCAATTCTAGATCTAGGCCACAGGAGATCTTGCAAGCTTCTGTTCCCTCGCTGCCCAGGTAATAAGAGAGAGAGCCATACCAGTCTGTTGGATCTTAGGAGACATGGCCCAGACTCTCCTGTTACCCCAACCATGCACTAGATATTTGAGTGAGGCTGTCTTAGAACAGCCAGGCTCCAGCTGACCTGCACACACGTAAATAAGCCCAGCTGAGAGCAAACAAACATGGCCCAGGTCAGCAGAACTATCCAGCCGACCTGTAGATTCATAAGCAATAAGCGATTATTGTTTTAAGTCACTTATTTCTGAGATTGCTTGCTATGCACCAATAGTTAACTGACAATGAGGGCTAAGGAGCAAGACAACTGAGCATTGCATGAGGTAACAGAAAAGAGTGGAGCCAGTCTCTGGGAAGCACAGTGGGAAAGCAAGGAAAAGAGACAGAATTTAGGTCTGGAAACTAAGGAGCAGGTGAATTGGAAATGTAGCTTAACTAATTAGTATGTGTGTGCACCGTTATTCTGAAGACTAAGATAGTTAAATATAAGTATGCACATTTAAAATGACAAAAAAGTAATATCTAAGATTCAGTAAAAACTGCCAAAAGATATTAGTATTAGACAAAAATGTTTGGCTTTCCCCCTACTGAAAAAAAAATCACTCCTTGCATGTAATTGGAATTTAAGTAGTCCGGCCTTAAGTTTCCTGCCATTTCCTGCCATCAGTTGTTTGAAATGGCTGAATAAAATAACTCATTTTGTTTTGATATGAGTAGTAAATGTTACCACTCTCTTTGCAGCCGAAATGAGCATGGAAAATAGCATTTCTGTGAAGTTGGTCTTTAAAATATGCACGACTGTTCCAAACAGCAAGCTAATTTTCAAGTTCATCAGATGTGTATTTATATGGTGAGTGTATCTGTCACATAAACATTTTGTCAATCAACGCCTTCCTTCTGTTCTGACACAGTATGCTGGAGCACCATCTAAACTGTGATGAATGTTGTGCTTGCTCCAAGTGAGAATTAATTATGGCAATGAAAAGAGTGCTACCAAAGCCACTCATACTCTATGGCAATGTTGCATTACCAGAAGCAATCATTGAAGTTTCAAATTTAAAAAAATGAGCCCATGATTAATATAGCAGACCCTTTAATTTGGCTCTTAAATTAGTTTATCCTTTGAATGAAATTTTGCCTAAATCAACCTGAATACTTACCATGAACCTAAGGCCTGAAACTGATCATAATGGGGGAAATGACCATGAGTCCAATGAGAAAACCAGTTATTCTGCTTCTCTTCTGTATTCTTCTTGGAGACTTATTTTTCTTACAAAAAAAATTGTAATGGCATCGAGATAGGTTAAGAACATAGAGATATTTCAAAAGGGATTGAAAGAGGATGTGGCCTGTAGACTTGATACATGCAATTTGAACAGAAATAATGATAACTAGAATATTTGGTATGTTTGCAGTATGATATTTTAAAATACCTACTATATCTAGATCCTTACATTTCCTTCTGAGTTATTTTCTTGAGAACTTAGATGCTTCTGTGGGATGTTATTGTAAGTAGGATAACATCAGTTTGTGAATATGTCTGTATATAAATATAATAGAACAAGTAGGCTGAAGATGGTAAGTACCCAAACTTGGCAATTTAAAAATGACTTTAGAATGACTAAAGAATGTTGAATTATATCCCTAGAAGTCTCAATATAAAGTGACTATTCAAGCATTGCACACACACACTTGAAAATATCTGAGATACATCAGAGTCTTCTTATAGATAGCACTGAATTGTTTTGGATAATAATAATAGATAGCATGTAAAAAGCCCTTATGTGTTAACCATTTTGCAGACATTTATCTCACAAAATTCTCCAATTTTTTTCAAATATACATAACAAATTATAGGTGGCCCATCATAAATTACCAACATTTGACCATATTTTACCTAAAAAAAATGGTAATTTCATAAAGTTCAATCTAATAGAAGTATAGGCAAGCAAATATAAAGGTGAATTCTCTGCAACTCCCTAACAAAAAGTAATTGGATGCTTTAATAATGCCAGAACTCTTCTAAAGGATGCTAGATCTACTAGGTTAAAAGGAAGAGAAGCAAATCAAATTTTAAAAAGATAGCAAGACAGACTCAGTGAAAGCATGGAATGGGAAGAGTACAGCTTTCTGATCCTTTGGAAGGAAGAGTGGCTACAGAATTAACAGGCAGACAGATGGCAATAAGCAGACACAAATTACAAAATGCAGTCAAGTATAAATCAATATTCTATAAATATGACAGTGTGAGAGGAAATATGGAGGCAGAGAAACCCAACATAATGCCCTCTAGACAGCATTTACGAATAACTTACAAATCTGTCTCACTGCCCTATACACCATGCTCATCACCAAGGGTTATTATATTTTATTTTATAGAAGAGAAATATATATTTTATTATCACTTCATTGAATGATATGAAGCATTTAAGAGCTACCATTTTAACTATTTGGAAATTAGACATTGTTTTTTAAAAATTAATAGATTATATATTTACATATCAACAATTACTTTTAATAAAAAGAAAGATGAATGGAAGTATAAAGATGACAATAAGGTGTTCCCCAAACTTGAAATTATGTCTACTGTCTATATGTGAAATTAAAAAAAAATCAGCTTACATGAGGGAGTGATATTGTGGAGACCTGAGAAAAATCTCCTACCTGGGCTTGGAGATCTGAAACCATCCTTTCCTGGGAAGCAAATGGGATAGCTAACTATTGCTTATTTTTCCTAATAAGGTGCATCAAGTCCTTTGTGTTCTTTACCAAAACAGGCTATATTACTGCAACCAGGGCGAATATATACTACCTGCTGACTGCTGTTATAAGTATCTCTGTTTAGAAGATTGTGTCTGCTTGCTTTCTATTTTTATGCAGAATTGGGTGAAATCTGCCCTTCTCGCTCCTTAGGGTCTGCAAGGAAGGCGAGTCATCACGACCAATAACTTATCCCCTGAATAAAGCAGGAGGAGGATTAAGACCAGCGTTTTCCTTTGCTGGGAGCCGCAGATAAAATCCTCTGTTCCTCGTTCACTCCCAACTCAGTGTGAGCAAAGCCAGCTTTGTAGCTTAGGCCAGGAATCTTCTCTGACTGAATCTGCCTTCAGATGACATCCAGGCACTGGCTCGGCACTGCATTTGGTAAATTATGTAAAAGTTGAATTGCCTTTTGGTGTCCCCAAATTTTGTCTCATTCTGAAAATAGTAAGTATGTTCTGGTCTGAACAGATAAGACAGCTCAAGTTTGACAGATCTTCAGTATGTGAATTAACTTCAAAATTCCTGTCAAACACTTTTAAAGGGTGTGTCAAATTTTGCACACATGTACTATACTTGTTTTTCTGAGAAAATATCTGTAATCATTAAGGGCATATGAGATGTAAAAAATTTAAGAACCACTGATATACTGAAAAAGATCAGCCATCTACAGAAGGATCGAAAAAATTGTTGCTAATAAAAAGATATAGAGTTCTAAGGTATTTCAGGGTATAGCAAGAGTGTACTTGATTAGGAAGTGTCTATAAAAACCAAACCAAACCAAAGCAACAAATTAAAAAGAAAACCCAAAGTATAATCCATTGCATTATTCTCTATCTTAAGGAAAATTGAGAATCAATCTTGAAAGTGCGATATAATCATAACTTTTCAGTGTACCTCTAGCATTTGAGTCAGAAAGGAGACTGACTAAAAACTCAAGAATCTGCCTATAAAAGGTTACATTTGTTGGTCATTGCTCGATGAAACCAACATAAAGATCATGCAGCTTGTTCTCCCTTCTGTGTGTCCATAATCACTAAGCAACCTTCTGATAATTTTCTTTCAGTGTAGATATATATGCACACAGCACACTACATAGTTGATATCAGAATTTTCTTTTCT
Organism: Indri indri; assembly: GCA_004363605.1. Taxonomy (NCBI): domain Eukaryota; kingdom Metazoa; phylum Chordata; class Mammalia; order Primates; family Indriidae; genus Indri; species Indri indri. Next base: position 9,882 of record RJWJ010001115.1, read on the forward strand.
TGAAAATTGAACTTCTTAATGCAAATTATCTAACAGGCGTCTGGCTTATATATTCTTCCTTCAATCTGGTTAGTATCAGTCTGTTTCAAAGGTCCCATTTTCCTGTCTCAGCCTTCACTACCTGAAACACACATTACTCAAAGACATAGCATAGCCAAAGCACCATATAGAGCAAACAGAATGTTCAGGTTCTCATAATTCACATTAATAAAACTTACCTAAAAATCTTTCCTACTTTGCAAAGAATGAAGCTGTAATGGAAATAATTATTCCCCAAGAAAGTCTCATAGCTAGCTTCTTTAAAGTTTAGAAGATATATGAAATTCACAGTTATTAGCTCCTCATATTTTCAAAGGGCCTCAGAAGTTGAAGGTGTTTCAGTAGACTAACTTGTTGGGTTAAAATTTGGAAACCATTCCTTACATATGCTGAATTTTCTTGTAATTCAACAGGAAGTATTTAAGGTGATTTGCCATTATCCAAGGCTCAAAAAAAAAAAAAAAACCCTGAATACATAGAAAATACTAGCTCTGTTGAGTGCTCTGATCCCCTAGGAATTGCTGTTTGTTTAAAAAATGTTTTCCAGGGAACTGGACAGTAATGACTAATGTGGTTCTATATACCTGCAGTCCCCAAACCCTGGGCCATGGACCTGTACTAGTCTGTGGCAGGTTTTACTGGCTACAGAGCTCTGCCACACCCCTACCCCTGTGTGTGGAAAAACTGTCTTCCATGAAACCAGTCCCTGGTGCCAAAAAGGTTGGGGACCGCTGCTATATAGGAGAGTGTGTGAAGTAACCAAAGATGGAGTAGCCTCAGGGTAAAGTAAACCTGACCTGAAAGCAGGGAGCAAGTCACTGTGACATCTGTATGACAGCAGAGGACTCCAAACCACATCATATAGGCCTTGGCATATGGCCTATATTGCTTGTGGTTGATATGCCATCTTTTAAAATACTTTCTTAGATTCAAAGAGGAGGCATAGGAATAATATAAAGAGGTTCAAATGAGATTTAAAAATAGAGTAGTAATTCATGGTTAATAAATTGAATAAAATTTATCATCCTACTTATGTGTATGTTTTTACAACACGGTCTAATTCTTGACACACGTCAGCAATCACTTACATTAATATGAAGATGGGTGAAAGATTCTAAGAATAATGCCACCTTGATATAACTACAGTCAAAATGAATTATGAAAGTGTTAAAAAAATTTTTTAAATAAGATTTATGGTAAATTTGATTAATCTTTCCAGTATTTTAAAACTTGTACTTTAGTTTCCTAATACATGTCTCATAATACACCTGAGAATTGGCTACTTGGGGGTGACTATTTTGTCTATATGAACTCTATCTAGGAAAAGAAAAAAATGGTTATCTAACATCTTTTTTTTTATTTTTTTATTTCAGCATATTACAGGGGTCCAGATGATCAGGTTACGTATGATGCCCTTGCCCCTTCTCCCTCCCTAAGTCCGAGTTTCAAGTGTGTCCATCCCCCGGGAGGTGTGCATCACACTCATTGTTTGTGCATATGCCCATCCCCTCCTTCCCCCTCCCCCCTCTCCAATGGTAGTTCTACTTGTATCTCTTTAAGGTATCTCCATATTGCTTTCCACAGAGGTTGCACTAGTTTGCAGTCCCACCAGCAGTGTATGAGTGTTCTTATCTCTCCACATCCACGCCAACATTTATACCAGTATCTATTTAGAACTCAGGAAAATCAGCAAGAAAAAATCAAACAACCCTATCAAAAAGTGGGCAAAGGACATGAACAGAAACTTTTCAAAAGAAGACAGAGCAATGGCCAAAAAACATATGAAAAAATGCTCAACATCTCTAATTATCAGGGAAATGCAAATCAAAAACCACAATGAGATATCACTTATCTCCAGCGAGACTGTCCTTTTTTATCAAAAAGTCCCATAACACCTTGGCTTGAAAACAGAGTTGTGTAAAGTTTTTGGAGGTGAATGATCTGTCAGTTTCCAGGGAGCATCAAGGAAGAGAATTTTTTTTGCACTGTATACATGCTAATGGTGCTATATTGAGGTAAGAAAACGAATGTTTTCTATGGCCATGACCTGGTAATTTTCTGATTGCCTGCATTATTCTAAAATTGTGTTTTGTCTCATGCATTAGAACCAGTGATGCCAAGAGCATCGTGAATGGTAAGGGCATCATTATTTCCTGAAATGAACATATGAGAAGTGTTGGGGAAACGGTCCAGAGAATTAGTGTTTCCTGTAATAAAGTGAAAAGCAAAATGAATGACTTATTTATAATTATAGAGAAGAGATGATTGATTGATCATTTATTTATTCAGATCATTCATGAATATGAACTTGCTACTTGGACCATTATTCCATATATTTGTCCAGGATTTTCTCTCAATTACTCCACAAATACATATTGAGCTCTTACTGTGTGATGTGGTTGCGTATCTTAAATTGTAAATTTCTAGAGGAAATCCTTATACTGCAATGCCTGTAACATTAATACATGTAGTTTTGTATTTTAAGATAATGGTAATGATGATGATTATGATGATAGAAAATTAAAAAATCCTCTTAAAGTATAATATTGAAAAATGATATCAGAAAAGAAAGTAAAAAATAAATCTGTATATTATTTTTCAGAAAGTGAATAATTACCACTGAGGCAAGATCATGAAGAAGTATAGAAATACTTTGCATCATTTTGGAAACTGACTCGTATAATTTTAAATGTTGCATAATAATGCAATCCATTCTATGGATGTACCACAATTTACTTAGTCATTTCCTTATTGGTCATGATACAACATGTGTCTTGACATATTTACCAATTTAAGCTTTAACTCAGCATAGATTCTCAGAAGCAGAGCTTTGGCTCAAAGGGCATGGTTAAGTTTATGGCTTTTTAGATACACCATCACACTGATTTCCAGAAGTTTGCACCACTTGATATTCAAACCAGCAGTGCACGGTGAAGATTAACAGAGACTTGAGTGACTAAGAAGGAAAAAGGAAAGTCACACCTAGTATGTACCTGCTGCCCCAGACACAATGCTTTCACACATATTGCATTATTTAAATATCACAGCTGCTCTGTGGAACATTTTGTGGTTGGAGTTAAGACATGAAAAGGGCTTGATTAATGCATAAATTTGGAAAAGGTGAAAAGCATGAGGAAGTGCCTTCCAGATGGCAGAAACTCCTGGAACATGAAGTTGTGAACAAATATAGCCCTGTGGTCTTTGAGGTGAGCCCAGAATAGCATCCCTTCTCCCCCTCCGTGTTCTGAACAGACTGAAAAATAAGACAGTGGTGAGGCGCAGAGGTACAAAAATTCTCCTAGTGTAGTCAAAGGTTTTCTAAAAGTAAAATGCCTAATGAGTCAGGAAGGGTAAGTGTTCTCATTTCACCCCAGCCACCAGGCTACCACTCCACCTTGGGGCAGACCCCTTTAAAATTTAAGACATGGGATAAAAGAGGAATACCATGTGCTCTGCAGGTAGGAGAAGGAAGCTAGACCATGGGTGGCTAAATTCTCCTTCTAATCTCAACAATCAGTAAATTAGTCCTCACTGTAGGGGTGGCGGGGGGAGAAGGAATGAGAGAGCGGCTGAGGAAGGAGAGGCTAGGATTTCTGTGGCAATAAGACTTCCCTCTATGTTGAAGAGGAAATCAGAAGTAGGAAATACGTAGCTGCCCTCTTACCACAGGGTCACTTGGGGAATTGTGCAAAGTCTGGTCTGGTTAAGATTTATGCTGAGAATTACTAGAAGGTGGATTGTGAACCATCTTAAGTATCACAGTGAGGCGTCAGCTTCTGTCTTTGGGTGCTTCTGGTGATTCCTGAGCAGTAGAGATACAGCATCACTTTTCCATCTCTTTCATATTGTACTTGTCCCCTTTGACTGCAGAGCTAGTTGAATTCCATGCCAAAGGAGTAGATGCAAGGTCTGAAGTAACTATTCCAGTTTATCTTGGACTGGGTCCTCCCTCTAGGTGGCATTTTGTCTCCCACTGTGCTCTGCTTCTGTGGGCCAAAATTAACAAAACAAAAATTGGCAGTGAAATAATTCCATTATGGACAATTATTCTAAAAATATGGTTTAGAATTATGAATCGTCAGTGACCACAGACAAGGCAATAAAATTACTACTTTAATCCTTTGTGTGAGGTGGCGGGGTGCCTACTGCACCAAATTATTACCAGTTTGGTTATCACCAACCTTCCTCTCCAAGAAGAGATAATTCTATAGAAAATTCAGTTTGCCTGTCACGTACAGTCCACAGATCACAAACACGGATGATGCCTTTAGGGTAGAGCATCTGAGTAGGAGAATGATGATGCCTCCAGAAATGAAAAGAAAATGATGCACCCTATGAATTTTTGGTTAAAGTATAAAGTTGCCTTCAGCAGCAGAGAATGGCTTCACATAGGTGCCCTTTAAAGAGTCAGATATAGGTTCTGTTCCAATTTATTACTATAATAGCTATAAAATGTTAAGGCCTAGTCTTTATTGTCATGGCCGATTACTTGTGCTTTATGGCTTTGTTGCAACCTAAACATCAACCCCAAAGCTTAGACTCACCATGTTCTGTGAAGCAGGTTGACTGTGCACTGGTTGCAAATTTTCCTGAGTCTAGTGAGACAGAATCCGCCCCCCTAACTCCTACAAGAAGTTACATAAAGTGGATTTATTACTTACAGACAGGCAGCAAGGGATGACAGAAACCTAGGATTCATGGAAAGCCAGTTCCCCAAAGTTCAGAAATGTTACCTGAGGTAGATGGGGTCTTGGCTGCACATGCCTCACTTGCATTGCTGATGGAAGACCCTGAAAAACAGGCTGTGAATCACTGGGCTAAAGCATTGAAAGACATCCTGTTCAAGGGGAAACTGGAACACAGCCTGGGCTATTCAGGCTGGTCCCTCCCTATCTCAGGATGCTATGTTCCCTGCACATTCTGTAGTCATTCTTGAGAACTACGAATGAGAAAGTGAGAGCTAGGTCAGTCCAAGGCCACCCAGAGAATTTTCTTGCAAGTTTCTGTAAACAATCAGGACAGGGAAGGAGGGGACGGATATATGCATACACAAAGGGTGCAATGCGCACCCTCCGAGAGATGGACACACTTGGGACTGGGACTTGGGGGGAAGGGGGGACAAGGGCAACATACGTAACCTAAACATCTGTACCCCTATAAACAAAAAACAATAAAAAAATTAAAAAAAATTAAAAAAAACAAAAAACAAACAAACAAACAAAAAAAAAAAACAATCAGGACAAAGTATTCATTAGCCATTGATTTAAAGACACCGTTCTTGAGTGTATTTGAGAATATTATTTTCCTCAATACATTAAAAAATGTTGTTTTACATACTTGGGATTTATTAATGTGGACAATGAAAGTCAAGGGCCTGCTGCATGCAGTTAGTCTTCAGGGTGCCTGTCACTCTGTTGGGTGGGTGCAGGCGGCTCTGTGGAGGTCAGCCCAAGGTTTCTCTCAGCAAGACCAGCTGGAAGGAGAACTGGCTATGGGTGTATATCGCTGCCTCAGTGTGCTCAGGTGAGGCTTCCCATCTTTTCCCCATGCAGATGTTCTTCAGTAGATGATAGGTTTGTCTGCATCTGGCACTTTCGCAGTGTCGTTTGCAATCTCTCCACAGCAGTGACTTTTACCTGCTGTTTTCCCAGCATTTTCCAGAGCCCACTCTTAGGATTCAGCCTATATTCCCAGAGATCCCTGAGCAACAACTGCTTTTTATCACAGAACATAAAGTGGCATGGGGTTCGCAAGTGTAATGTTCACAATTTGCCACAGAATGCAGCATTTTCCTCCTCCTCCTCCTCTTCTTCTTCCTCCTCTTCTTTCTTCTTCTGACAAAAGAAAAAACAAAAATAACTGCATTTCTTTTCATCTCAGCACATTGTTAAAGATAATTTTTGAAGCCTTGCTAAGGAAATGGCAGCGTTTGGGTACACTATTTTAATACGAGAAAAGAAAGATATTACTGCCAATGTAAACAAGGGCCCTTAAAATGTTTTTGAGCCTTTTGTCAACAGGCCTCTTAAAATATGTTTTCTGTGTTTGTGAAAAGACAGGTACATAGTATGGAAACTATGAATACATGAGAAAGAAGCCCAGCATATACCCTTAATCTGGTTTAGACAGTCAAAACTCCAAAATATTTTTAGTTGTGCTCCAGTTAATGACAGGGAGACAATACCAGCACCTGCTTTTATATCCCGTCACACTAGAGAAAATTTGAAGGCTATTGATCATTGAATTTTCCCATTGTACTGCAATTACAGGAACACCTGTGTTACCTAGCTCTGCACTGAGTCCCATGAAATGCAATGTTCCGGATCTGTCAAAATGTCTCATTTCTTGCCTTTAATTCAGGAGCCTAATTGTGGTTGATCTAGCTATTATGTCGGGCTATGCCTCATTTATAAGCATACAGTGGAAAGGCTAATTATTTTAGATTTAACTCAAAGGGCTCTTGTAAACAGTCACCTAGTTCTGTGTACATTTCTTTAAATATGACTTATGGTATATTTGCAAAAGAAAAATTGAGTCTTTTGTAATATAAAAATAATCCTTAAGTCATGAGGCTGCTTGGCAGAACATGTTAACCTGGACTCAAATCTGTGGTCTTTGATATATCTCAGCTCTAAGGTCTCAGTTATGTAGTTTGAGCTCTGTCCAAATACAAGTAGCATAAAAAGTGGACTTTGTTCACTAGCTGAGGTGGTATAGTTGCAATATCTGAACAAATTTATGGTGACTCTTTTTTCTGGAATCCCAAATCAGATCAAGTCATCTGGAAAGGATAGTGTGTGATAGATGAAATTATTTATATGGCCAATTTATGAATATTTTTTAGATTATATGTTTAATATCTAAATATTAATTTAGATATTTTAAAATTACATATTTAATTAATTAGTTTCACTGAAAAGAATACAACTCCCAAGAATCAACATTCTCCTGGGAAACCTTTTAAGAAGCAGGATGCATTATTCCACACTTAATAGTTCTCACAAAGAGGGCTGGGGAGAAAATGATATGAATTGATAAATACAGCAATAAACTCAGATTCCAAGAAGATAAATATTCATGAACAAAAACAATTTATACTTACAATGTAAGGATAATATAACAAAAATTTGTAATGTAATTAATTGTGAGAATAAAGGAAAACATTTTATTATGTAAATGTGGGCCAGAAAAGTCTTTGATGAAACTTAACAGAGTAGAAACAAGGAGACTATTACTAAAAATATTTTAAATTAAACAGGAATAATAAGAAAAAAACACAACAAGGCTAATTTTATTAGGGTTAGCTAAAGCCAGAAATAGTAATGGTATTACCAATTTTATTCAATTTAGTTTCAAATACTTGCTCATTCATTGAACGCACATTCATTAATTGACTACTATGCACCATTCAGTATTCTTGGTGATGAGGATGTGATGGTGTTCAAGACAGGGGCAATTCCTGTCCTCATGCAACGTACATTCTAATAAGGAGACAGATGATGAGGAAATAAAAATGAATGACTGAAGGAGGTGATAGGGCCGTGAAGAAAAGGAACGTAGCATGACGGGGTGGGGGATGCATTTTAGAAAGGGTGATCGCATAAGCCCTTGCTCAGATGTGGCAGTAAAGCAGAGACCTGAAAAAAGAGGGGGTGTGGGCTGTGAATATAATTGGAGAAAGCATTGTCCAGGCAGAAGAGATGGTGAGCAGAGAACCATAATCAGGACTGAACTCAGTTTGTTTAGAAACAGTAGCAACTAACAGTGTAGTTAGAGCAGAGTGAGCAAGAGAAGGGTGGTAGGAAATGAGCCTAGTGAGGCAAATCCGGTGAGTCATTATGGCCATGGGAAGACTTTAGGTTTTATTTTATGTTGAACAAGAAGGACAGAGCAGAAACATAATATGATTTGATTTGTATTTTTAAAGGATCACACTGGCTACTGTAGAAAGGATAGAGTAGAAGCAAGGAGGTCAATTAGGAAGTTACTGGAGACAAGTAGAGGTGGTTATGGTAGGAGTGGTCAGAGTTAGTGTGCATGTATATACACACATATATGCATATAAGTACACACACACACACACACATATGGTATGACTGGGAAGAGGGTCGAATCTGGAGTTCTGTTTTAGACAGTTTATAGTTGCTTATCAGTTAGGCATCCAATCTTAGGTGCAGAGCTGGCAATTATACACATGATTCTGGGGAGCTCGGTGGAGGAGTTGGTATTGAAAATACAAATATAGGTATCTAAGACCAAATAGCTGTGTAAGATCACCTAGAAAATGAGAGTGTGTAGGGGAGAGAAGAGGGCTGTGGACTGAGCCCTGGGAGACTCCAACATGTGGATTCCTGGGAGAGGAGAAAGGGCCAGCAGAGGAGACTTAGGAGGAAAGGCCATGCGGGTAGGAGAGGCGTGTGGAGAGAGCAGTGGGTCTGACGCTAAGTGGAGACAGTGGACCAAGAGGAGGGCGCATTCACCTGTGTGGGATGCTGCTGAGGGTCAAGAAAGATGAGGATTGAGAACTATGTAATTTAAACCAGGAAGGCTTTGGTGTTCTTGATGAGAATAGTTTCAATGCAGTAGTGGTTACAAAAGCATGATTAGAATAGGTTCAAGAGAGAATGGGAGGAAGAGAAGTGGACACACTAATATTTAGGTATAGTTGAAAGTATTTTGGTAGCTATTTTAGAAAGATGTGGGTTTTCTTCTGATTGCTCCTATTGTCTCATTAAAATGTGGCTTAAGCTAACCACCTAAAATTTAGGAGGGTGAGATGTTGGAGTTAGATGTGATTGTATGCAGTAATCATCTGGAAGACTGAGAATGGATTGATTGGAGAAATGAAATGGGATTGGCAAGCAAACTGAAGATTCACATAATACATTTAAAGAAATTGCATATTTTTTTCACCCATATTTAGTTACTAAAGGATCAACTAAGCCACCAAATTTGTTAAGTCAAAAACAAAACAAAGTTAAATATTAAGAAAAGGAACAAAGTCATTCTTAAATGACATAAATATATTCCTAGAAAATAAAAATGACTTACTGAAACTATTAGAATTAGTGAGTGAGGTTAGCAATACTGCTGTCTATATGATAAATAGACAAAAAATATTGGTCTTTCTTTATACCAGTATAACCTTTAAAACATAGAAAATAAATTGTTACATTTAAAGAACCAACAAGAACTATGAAATGCCCAAGAAAAAGATATCAATATTTTTAAATCCATATATACCTTTAATGAAATTTAAATTAATATTCCAATTTTATAATTTTCCAATTTGTCAAATTACATTTGATAAATGGTTTCAAAATTTTCAGCAAGAACACCTAGATATTTTTGAATATAAGTAAATAGAGACTGTTTTGGTAAAACAAATGCCCACTATCTATATATCTATATCTATGTGTATCTATGTCATTTGTCTATATTGAGATATGTATGCATAGATAACACATATATATACATAAGTCCTCTTATATAAGTGTAGGAAAACATCTAGGAAGATAAAACATTATTGATTAATTATTTCTGGAAGATGGCAATGGAGAACTGAAGGAAGTATTTTTTTTCTTTGTATACTTCCAAATAGGTTAGATATCATTATTTTGTGACTTTCTGTGTTTCACAAATACAAGTTATTCTATGAAGAATGTTTTAAAAAGAATACAAATCGCACTAAATATTAAGCAAAAGAGAAGGGGCTGAGGGATTTCTTGTGCAGCAATCTTCTGTCTAAGTTCTCATAAAAAATATTTCCCTATCTCTTGAATATTTTCTGCTTGTTTGATTGGGGCAATTACTTTTCCATTCTAACAGGAGGACTGGCAGAAGAACAAGCCCTATAAATGGGACCAGAGGCACAATTTGTGACATTTCATGGTGGTTTCCAAGATGAGCTGGTCGTGCAGCAACATAAATGTGTCCTTGTTTCTGTATTTGAGTTTATCCAAAAGGGCAATGTGGACATATGCAATTAATCACTCCTTGGGGCCAGTGAGTGGTCAATGTTTGTAAATTTTTATTTTCTTACTGTTCCTTAAATCTTGTCATTCAAGGAAGGGGGCTTATTTATTTATACAAATTTTAGAATGTAGAAAATTAGATAATATTAGATACTTCAGAGATGAATTTTTTGTTACATCTCTATCTACTTACTCCTATATGATTATTATTTTAATGGCAAGTAATGATGATTTTCCACTTAGCGTAAGAAGTAATTTTTATTTTGAAATAAATGTATTTAAATAAAAAGCAAGTAATAAAAATAAAATATAAATAATAAATATAAATATAAATATAAATATATTATATTATATTATAATAAATATAAATATAAATATAAATAATAAAAAGCAAGTAATAAAAATAAAAATATCTCTCATCACTTACAAAAATTAATTCAAGCTGGATAAAAGACTTAAATGTAAGGTATGAAATCATAACAATTCTAGAAGAAAATGTAGGAAAAACTCTTCTAGATATTGCCCTAGGCAAATTTATGACTAAGACCTCAAAGGCAATTACAGCAACAACAAAAATAAATAAATGGGACTTGATTAAATTAAAATGCTTCTGCACAGCAAAGGAAATAATCAACAGAAAAAATAGACAACCTATAGAATGGGAGAAAATATTTACATACCACACATCCAATAAAGGGCTAATATCCAGAATCTACAAAGAACTCAAGTAAATTAGCAATGAAAAAACTAACAACCCTATTAAAAAGTGGGCAAAAGACATGAACAGAAGCTTTCAAAAGAAGGTAGGAAAATGGCCAACAAACATATGGAAAAATGCTCAATGTCACTAATTATCAAGGATATGCAAGTGTGCCCACCACCCAGATAGTGTTCATTGTACATGTTAGGTAGGTTTCACCCCTCCTTTCCTTCCCACTCTCCCCTGCTTGATTTCCTTTGAGATTTAATTTCCTCTATGCATATGTGTGCTCACCAGTTAGTTCCAATTTAATAGTGGGTACATGTGGTGTTTGTTTTTCCATTCTTAAGATATTTCACGTAGGATAATGGTATACAGTTCCATCCAAATTGTTGCAAAAGGCATTAAGTCATCCTTCCTTTTCTTTCTGAAGCTATTATCCAGTTATAGCATTGGATAAGAATTTAATTCAGGGAATCTAATTGATTCTTATGGTGATCAAGGCCATGATATTGTCCTTATTTATACCATTTATTGATCAACAAATTGAATCCTCTAAATGAATACTTTGAAAATTAAGTAAATAGAAATCATTTCTGAGAATATTATGCCTTTACCTTAGATTTCCTAATACTGTGGCAAATTTCAGCTGCATGTTCTTTACAAAGATCAATTTTGAAAGTAGCACCTATAACATAATTGTGTTATTATGCTAATGCTTGGATTAAAGATTTTACGCTGTAATGAAAGAGATATCCCAAATATCCTCTAATTAAAGAACATGATTTGGCCGGAAATAAAATTAAATCCATGGAATAGAGAGTTGATAGCAATGATTATATAAAATGGTTATATACTTAAATGAAATATTAACAGAATGGTTCTCAGTCCAACTGAAAAGACTCTTACCGTGTCTATGGATTTAATACTTTAAGCTGGATCAGCCCTTCCCATTAAGCTTGTCATCTTCCTTTTTTTTCTTAAAACAAATGTGTTCATTTATGCCTCTTTTAATTTGCAAGTATATAGTAGGAGACAAGCTAAGTCTAGAGTAACTCTTGAAGCCATGTGTTAGGTAAAAACAAATAGCTATTGGGTCTGTTAAGTGGCTATTTGCATTCAAAGGAAAATGAGACTAAGTCACTGTCATTTAAACCTTCAGGAGGTCCGCACTGCCCTCTGCATGAGTTCAAGCATCAGAATGAGCCCCGCCCCCTTCTGCCCACTCCTTAGCCTCCTCTCTACCAATCCTCCTCCACTTGGGCTTCAACCGACTGACCTATTTTCTACTTAACCCAAATGCTCCAGACTCTCTTTTGTCCCTGGGCATTTTTACACGTTTTCCCTGCCTGGCATGCTCCTATTTTTGTCTGGTTAGTTTCTTCGCATCCTTTAGGTCTCACAATAGAAGACACTTTCTCTAGCGCCTTCCTTTCATGTGCATAGTGCAGGTTAGACGCGCCTATGCCGGCCTTCCTAGATGAGTTTCTACGGCTGCAACACTCTGCTCAAAGGAATATTGATCCTCGCTTTACTCCACTGATTGTCTTGTGTGATTTCATGTTCTAAAGGAGCAGGAACTGTCTTCCTTTATTCTATTTATCCCTAGTAGCAAGCATACAGTGTCTGGTGTTTAGAAGGCTCTGATTAAATGTTTCTTGAATGAATTAATGAATTAATAAATGATTGCATTCAACTCATTATAGCTACTACGCTTTCTTCTGAAAAGGTTTCAATGACAGTTGTAAGTACAACTAGTTTAGGTTGATAAGATACTTAAGAGTTGCTTTAAGTCTCTCTTTTGTAGACTTTGATTTTCTTTTAAGGGCCCACTAATACTGTTTTTTGAAGTTAGAAAGAAAAAAACTCAGTCCAACTCTACCACTTGCCTAAGATTCGTACTCACTATGAAGTGAGTAAAACAAGGCAGCACCTCATCACAATTTGCTCACTTTTATAGTTTGCCATCAGGGGTCTAGTTACCTGAATTTACCTACCCAATCTCATTACCAAAAGCAGTTCCTCACACAGGTAACCTTTCAACTTAGGATCCCCAAGCACTATGGTAAAGCAAAGCCTTACTATAGTTAATTTTGGAACTTATAAAATAGGTGAAATCAACTAGATTTTAAAAACAAGACTTTTGTTACAATTTTTATGTGAATTTCTTTTATAACAAAGAGAATGGATATCTTTATGTAGATTTTTAAAAGAGAGGCCTACTGTCATTCTGTGGCACAGCAGGAAAGGGAGTTAAATACCACGTGGGTACCTGCAGTATAACTTTGTATTTAATGGAGTTTTTTGAAACGGCTTTCTTTATATTAATTTCTTACTTCTAACGTAAAAAATAAATTTCCCCAATACTTTGATTTTATGGAAAAGAAACTTAGACTGAAAATTCCTAATGCTCAGTTGCCCTTATCTTTTGGGTAAAACAGGAACATAAGGTGTAGGCCCAGTTAAAAAATTAACTAGTACAAATTTCTTTGTCTTTACTGATGGAAACCTGTCCCCTGGAAAGAGCATTAGCTTAGACCCCTGAACCTCTGTCCATTAGTACCTGCTCCACATAGCATGGCATTAGTGTCGTCGGCATATGCTAAGATTACCTCACCTCTTTCAGCATTTGTGTCCACTTATGTCTCCTCCATGCTACATAGTATAACATCCTTGGCATATACTGGGATCCAAGACTAAATGTACTTTGTTTTGATGGAACACTCAACACATAGCCAGAGAGTTTTGGTTGCATATGGGAAGGTCAGCTTGAATTCTGTCATCCCTTGCAAGTTTCCTTTAAAACCTATCATCTTTATCTTGCATGATGATACATCATGATAGAGCATAATTAATGGGAATCAGTAGTATAAGTTAAGTGATCCTTTTTATAGCTATTACTTTTATAGCATGTAACGAACCTATGTTATAAAACTACAATAATTATGAGATTTTAATTTCATTGACCTTAATTTTGTATTCTTCTATTAAGTTTTAGATTCATTGCTTTTATTGAAGAGGATTATTTTATTTTAATGATCAAAAAAGCAATGAGTATTGCCAGAAAACCAGTCATTGAAATTTTATTTCCAATTGAAGGCAATGACAATCCGGTAAGAATCAGAATATTCTCAGCTTAAATAAAACCTCCCTTTGGTAAGCACGAAGTATTTAAAATGGTCTGAATGGAGTGCTTAGTAAGTTTGGTTATCATTAGATAAACGGCATTTTTGTACAATATATATATTTTTAAAGGACCCAGGATACTAATTTTCTACACTGGTGTATTAAATAGATGAGCATTTTTTAAGCTGTGCTTCAGGGAACGCTAGTGTCCTGAGAACTGTTAAAAGGTGTTTTGGGAAAAAGAATTCCTTGGCCAAATTAGATTGTTAAATGTTGCAAGCTAAATCACCACCCTAACGACTCAAAATATGCACTAGAACTTTCAAGTCTCTGAGAGCAACCAAAGTAAAGAAACCTGTTTAACAGTGTTTAACTTAGTATTTCCTAAACCTCTTTTTGAAACTTTTAATCTTCATAATGATCTCATATTATATAAACTCAGGAAATCATGAAAAACAAATGTACAGCTTGATGAATTATAAGATGAACACCTGGTAAACAGCATCCAGGTTCGGAGATAAAACATTCCTAGCCATATCATACACTTTCCATGTGCTCCCCATCCCAATCAAACCTCACCACTATCACTACCACTAATAGTGACCACTGTCTGGGCTTCTTTGGTAATTTATTTCTTATATTTCTTTCCCACACACATGCCACTGCAATTTTGTTTTGTGTTTTTATCTGTACCCAAGCATTTTAAAATCTGTTTGTTTCCCTTTCTCTCATTAATTTGCTGATTTTTTCTCCTATTGTAGTCTTTTTTTTATTGTTTGTTATTATAGGGGTACAGATGTTTAGGTTACGTATGTTGCCCTTGCCCCCCCCTTCCCCCCAAGTCCCAGTCCAAAGCATGTCCATCTCTCAGATGGTGCGCATTGCACTCTTTGTGTATGTATATACCCGTCCCCTCCTCCCCCTCACCCCTCCCCCCCGCCTGACATCCAATAGATGTTATTCTTATATGTACAATTATGTGTTGTTCAGTTACTACCAATTTGATGGTGAGTCCATGTGGTGCTTGTTTTTCCATTCTTGGGATACTTCACTTAGTAGAATGCTTTCCACCTCTATCCGGGAGTATACAAGAGGTGCTATATCACCATTGGTTCTTAAAGTTGAATAGTACTCCATGGTATACATATACCACATTTTATTAATCCACTCATGTATTGATGGACACTTGGGTTGTTTCCACATCTTTGCAATTGTGAATTGTGCTGCTATAAACATTCAGATGCAGGTGTCTTTCTTATAGAGTATCATTTGTTCTTTTGGGTAGATGCCCAGTAATGGGATTGCTGGAGCGAATGGTACTTCTACTTGTATCTCTTTAAGGTATCTCCATGTTGCTTTCCACAGAGGTTGCACTAGTTTGCAGTCCCACCAGCAGTGTATGAGTGTTCCTATCTCTCCGCATCCACGCCAACATTTATTGTTTTGGGACTTTTTGATAAAGGCCAGTCTCTCTGGAGATAAGTGATATCTCATTGTGGTTTTGATTTGTATTTCCCTGATGATTAGAGATGTTGAGCATTTTTTCATATGTTTTTTGGCCATTATTCTGTCTTCTTTTGAAAAGTTTCTGTTCATGTCCTTTGCCCACTTTTTCATAGGGTTGTTTGATTTTTTCTTGTTGATTTTCCTGAGTTCTAAGTAGATTCTAGTTACGCTTCATATGGAACCAGAGAAGACCCCGCATAGCAAAAACAATTCTAGGCAATAAAAACAAAATGGGAGGCATCAATTTACCAGACTTCAAACTCTATTACAAAGCTGTAATATTAAAATCAGCTTGGTAA
>RJWJ010001115.1:25625-149727 GCA_004363605.1 Indri indri
GAACAGAACTGAGAACCCAGATATAAAACCATCCTCATATAGCCACCTAATCTTTGACAAAACAGACAAAAACATACACTGGGGAAAAGAATCCTTATTCAATAAATGGTGCTGGGAAAACTGGATAGCCACATGTAGAAGACTGAACCAGGATCCACACCTTTCACCTCTCACAAAAATCAACTCACGCTGGGTAACAAATTTAAACCTGAGGAGTGAAACTATTAGAATTCTAGAGGAAGATGTTGGAAACACTCTTCTAGACATTGGCCTAGGCAAAGAATTTATGAAAAAGACCCCAAAGGCAATCACAGCAACAACCAAAATAAATAAATGGGACCTGATCAAATTAAAAAGCTTCTGCACAGCCAAAGAAACTGTCACAAGAGCAAACAGACAACCTACAGAATGGGAGAAAATTTTTGTATGCTACAAATCCGATAAAGGGCTGATAACTAGAATCTACTTAGAACTCAGGAAAATCAACAAGAAAAAATCAAACAACCCTATTGTAGTCTTCATGTGCCTCTGTCCTCTGGTTTGCTTATGCACCGACACAAATTTTAATGAGATTCAGGTTTAGTTATTTCACAAGCCTGCTTCATAGATGGTAATATTTTCTTCCGTCAGCAGAAATTTAATGATTGATTATCTTTCTTTTTGTGATGTTAGCAGTCATTGACTAGATCCATTAATTTCATTAAGCATTATAAGGCAATGATTGGATTGTTTAATTACTTCTTCATTTATTAGTTGGAATATTTCTACAAAAAATTTCACTTCATCCACACTAGAATGTTTATAGCAGCACAATTCACAATTGCAAAGATGTGGAAACAACCCAAGTGCCCATCAATACCTGAGTGGATTAATAAAATGTGGTATATGTATACCATGGAGTACTACTCAGCCACAAAAGACAATGGTGATCTAGCACCTCTTGGATTATCCTGGATGGAATTGGAGCCCATTCTTTTAAGTGAAGTATTGCAAGAATGGAAAAACAAGCACCACATGTATTCGCCATTAAATTGGTACTAATTGATCAACACTTATATACACTTACAGAAGTGACATTCATTGGGGATTGGGGAGGTGGGAGGGAGGAGGTGGGAATGGGTAAATTCACACCTAATGTGTGTGTTCCTTGCTGTCTGGGGGATGGGCACACTTGTAACTTTGATTCGGGCTGTGCAAAGGCAATTTATGTGACCAAAGCGTTTATACCCCTGTAATATTCTGAAATATTAATAATAATAAAAAGAAATGCATTTTCTGAACTTTTAGAAGAACTTTTAGAATGGGAATGTTGGCTCAGTAGAGCTTTTCTAACTTCACTGCATGCCCCCTTGTAATGTGTCTATAAACTTCAAAAACCAGGACTTCATGAGAACTCCTGAATCTAGCGCTTCCTTCAATTTCTTCTGGGCATACTTTGTCCTTTGTGTCTTTTCCTGTTCTGCTCAATTTATACTTCATTCCCAGCATTGGTCCTCAGTTTGAGCTTTGTCTTGGAAAGGAACTTTGGGGAGCTAGTTTTGAGAGTTTATGGGCTTTGAAATGCTTCCATCCTTTCAGATTTTACCTTGGACTCTTGGATCCCATCCAGTACAAGCACTTTGTAAGCTAAACAGAGCTAAATGAATGTAATGAACTGCTTTATCATTATTATTGTCTTCCTTGCCTTTCATCTAAATTATTAGCTATTAGAGGATAGGAGATAAACCTGGTTTAAATTTTGTACATTGATAGTGACTGAAACAGCTTTAAGTTCCCCTCCCCATAGCTTGACTAAAACTTACACAGGTTTCTTCCTCGCTCTAGGTCCCTGACCTCCCTTTTCTTAGAGCACTTACTTTAGAAAAATGGTAATTGTACATTTTTTCTCTTTCCCTTCGAGATGTAAATCTTTTAAAAAGCCTCTTGCCAGTTTTAAACCCAGGGATGTCTTGTTCAAGAACCTGGGAGCCACTCATGTATTGATGGACACTTGGGTTGTTTCCACATCTTTGCAATTGTGAATTGTGCACTATAAACATTCTAGTGCAGAGATGGGAGGGGGAGAAGGGGATGGGTATATATACACCTAATGGGTGTGGTGTGCACCATCTGGGGGATGGACATGCTTGAAGCTCTGACTCAGGTGGGGCAAAGGCAATATAGGTAACCTAAACATTTGTACCCCCATAATATGCTGAAATAAAAATTTTTTTATAAAAAGAACCTGGAAGCCATCCCTTTGAAATGCAATCATCATAGAAGAAAGCTTCTCCATCTCTCAGTGTCTATGGGAAGGTAGGGCCCTACCTTGAGGAAAACTTATGTAAAACCAAATTTTGTCATGAGGTAGGAGAAAGTGGGCTTTTTTTTTTTAGGTAAAGCCAATTGGCAGAGAAGGCCTAAAATCCTCCAACCTCAGCTCTTAGAAACTTTCTCACCCCTTGTTTCAGCAGAGCTTAGTATTGGGACTTGGTTTGTGCTCTTTATTCCCCAGTTGCTAAAAATAGTATTGGAATAAAATCAATATCTGTTTGCTCACCTTGTCTGGTGCAAATTTTCTTTAACCATAGTATGTCATGATTATGATGGACAATACTAATGCAGTCTGTGGCATTAAAAATTATCATTTTGAAAAATCCAGTTGAACGTGTTTCTAAAACTTGAATTTTAGAGTCTACATGTTTGTTGTCAGGGAATGTTGTAGGATTCTGTTCACATATATGATGGATTTGGATATGGAAAATAAGCCTTAAATCAAATGGTATATTTGCCCATAGGCTAAAATAAGAAACATATTTGATATTAGGGTTGAAAAAAAATGAAAAACTCTCAATTCAAACTCATGTGTAAAAAAACATAACAAGAAAACAACTTTGTTGTTTCTTACAGAAAAGTATTTGACCTGCGTTTTTCAGAGAGTAAGTTATTGCTTCCTCATAATACCTTTCACCTGGGAATTCCACAACCTTCTGAAATAGCAAGGATTATTACTGCCATCTGGCAAGTGAGGAAAGTGAACACTTAAATAAACCTTCCAAGGTCACATAATTAACGGTGATCTTGTTCTATTTGCCATCATTTGTAAACTGACTCAATGACACAGTTCATTTTGAAAACGAAATTTCATGTAAGGGCTTTGGGAAAATAATTTCAAAAATTAAGGAAATATTTTTTTAATCAATGGTGTAGGGGAAAAAATCAATGAGAAAGATTTCAAATGTATGTAGGAACAAACCCTTGCCTGCCCTAAAATATGAAAAAAGCAGAGCCTACACTAGAATCTTAGAAGTCAATTTTCTAGCTTATCATTGTCTCTTATTTTTAAATTGCTTTTCTTGATTGTTGTTTCCTTTTTAACCCTCTTGTAGTACCTCTCTGATATGCTGATTAATTAACGGGTGTTTATCATTGTGTACATAACTCGAGAATGTTTGTATTGGTGAATGGTGCTTCCGTAGACTTGTTTTTAATTGAGCTACAGATGTTACATTTATGAAAGTAATAACAGTCTCATTAGAATCCATGAATGCATTTACAATGTAGAAATCTAAGAATCGAGGATATAAAACTTTTTATAGAAAATAAGATATTATTTGTAGAAACAAATAGATATTCAGGCATTTTACAATGACTATAAACATTTTGTGACAGCCAATGTTGCTCAGAATTTAAATTAGAAATTTCTTTACAACTTTATTAACCTTCTAATTCTAGGAAGATTCCTTCTTATTGATCCAGGTCTATTTTGCTTTGGAATGTGAGTCCTTTACCTTTTAGGTCATATTTACTTAGAATTATTTGAGAAAAATATTTTAAAATTCTGAAAAAGTGGGGATATTGGCTATACTATCCTTATGCATTTTTTTTTTTTTACAAAGAATCGTACATATTTAATGTGTACAATTTGATGAGTTTGGACATATACAAACATCTCTGATACCATCACCACAATCAAGGAAATAGATACATACCCAACACCTTCCAAAATTTCCATTTGTCCCCTTAGGGTGTGTGTGTGTGTGTGTGTGTGTGTGTGCAAAGAACACTTAACATAAGATCTACCCTCTTAACAAATTTTTAAAAAGTATCTATCCTTTTATATTTAAAAGCATTAGTAGCTGTATACTATATTTTATTATGTCTTTAACTTACATGATAGCTAATGATTATTTTATAGTAGTTTTTTCCAAAGTAGTTCCATGGAATGATCTCTGAAAAAAGCAGCTCAGAATTTTATTAGAAATGTCTGTAAACTTTTGCAAATCCTTCCCCTTCCTTCCTCCCTCCCTCCCTTCCTTCCTTCCTCCCTCTTTCTCTTTTGACACAGTCTTCCTCTGTAGCCCGGGCTAGATTTGTGGTTTTCGTAGAGATGGCGTCTAGCTATTGCCCAGGCTGGTCTCGAGTTGTTTTTTTTTTCCCTTTTATTTTTCATTTAGACCCTTCTCCAGGACTCTGCTTGATATAGTCTTGAACTCTTGACCTTACTCAATCCTCCCGCCTCAGCCTCCCAAAGTGATAGGCTTTCAGGTGTGAGCCACCATGCCTGGTCCCTGTTCACACTTTTTTTTTTTTTCAGAAGCGGCTTCAGCAACCAGTTCTGTGCAGGCTCTGAAAGGCTTAAGACAAGTGTAAACAGGCAGTGCCTCTCCTTAAGCTGCTTCTTGCCACATCCTCTGGGCTGCTCTGATAATGCAGGGTGAAATGTCTGAGAGAACTCAGTCTGTACTCACATACCCAAATGCTGGAAATACGGGGGAGTTGATACATGTGAGGCCACCCTAGGCCAATGAGGTCTGGAGTGAATCAAAAAAAGTCGAACTCACGGAAGCGGAGACTAGAATAGTGGTTGCCAGAGACTACAGGGTGATGGTTGTGGTAGAAATTAGAAGATGTTGGTCAAAGGCTACAGAACAGAGTTTCAGACATGCAGGGTGAATAAGTTCTGGAGACCTAATGTATAACATGGTGACAGTGACTATAGTTAATAATACTTATTATATACTTGAAATTTGGAAGAGAGTAGATCTTAAGTGTTCTCATCACACACACATGCATACACAAAAGGTAACAACTTGAGGTGATGGATATGTTAATTAGCTTGATTATAGTAATCATTTCACAGTGTATACATATATTAAAACAACATATTATACACTTTAAACATATATAATTTTTTGTTGTTGTTTATACTTCAGTAAACCTGGAAACCCTAAGAATAAAATAAATAAATGAATAAATACATTAAAATACATTTTAAAAGACCTTAAAAATTGTGAAAAACAATTAAAAAATATAATGGAAGAGTTGTGGTAAATTTTTTTACTTTTCATAAATATCCTTCTCCTCTACTTCCAGCTACATGCATGGAGAGATTGCACTTCTGTGCTAGCTATGACTGTATTAGATGTATTAGCTGTGACTAGGTAATTTCTTTTGACCAAGGAATGTGAAAGGAAGTGACATGTGACACTCATGGGGGAATGTATTCGATTTTTGGTGATGAACTTCTCGGTTAGCTGTTCCTCATAAATTGTGGCAGCAGCAGATTCTATGGGGAAAAAAAACAAACAAATATAAGACTGAAGCAGCCAGAAGGTAGAGCCTATTTGTGCAGGACAGCTGTCCTGGAGATTCACCGGGAACTATGGCAGACTTTGCCTGAATGAGACACGGTATTAAAATGTTGTTTGTTACTACAGCTTAACTTAGCCTGTGCTAACTAATGTAACAAAGAGAATAATAGAAAGAAGCAGGTAGGTAGTACCTGTCAAGAACTGTGAAGGGTCTGAAATTTTATCTTACTTTCAAGCTAAAAAGTTAGTTAACTACAGTTTAATGGATGTTGACATAAGACATGAGATTCCTGAGTTGGAGACAAAGGGCTCTTTACTCACAGCAATGGCTGCAGCCGAGTTTCAGCAATTGCACCAGCTCCCTGAGCCCCAGTTCTCATACCTTAGTACAAAGAGCAGCGGATGATACCTGCAGAGGAAGTGGGGCATATTTCGGGAGAGGGACGCTGGGTCTCCTGACCCAGAGAGCTGATAGCATAGTTTCAATCTGTGTCCAAAGGCCTTAGCACCAGGAGAGCTGATGGTATAAAATCCAGTCTAAGTTTGAGTCAGAAGGCAGGAGAAGACTAATGCCCCAGCTTGAAGACAGGCAGGCAGAGAGAGCAAATTTTCCTCTTCTCTGACTTTTTGTTCTATTTTGGACTTAAACAGATTGGATGAGGCATAGTGGGGAGGGCAATCTATTTTCCTTAATCTACTGATTTAAGTGCTAATACCCTCGAGAAACACTCTCACAGACACACCCAAAATAAGGTTTAACCAAATCCCTGGGCACCTTAAGGCCCAGTCAAATTCACACATAAAATTAATCATCATACTTTTTTTTAGGGAGTCTTCCCTGGTATTTCTACAGAGAAGTGCTGCCTCACTTCTGTGAACTCCTGCATCTGGAGCAAATCTCCGTTTTAGCTTTGTGCACAGCCAACGTATTAGTAAGTATTATGAACATGACCTATCTTATCTTGTCTATGGTAAATGCAGTTGACCCTTGAACAACACAGGTTTGAACTATGTGGTCCCACTTACATGTATATTTTTTCAATAAATACATTGAAAAATTTTTGGAAGTTTGTGACAATTTGAAAAAACTCCAGGACAAATTGCATAGCCTAGAAATATTTTAAAATTAATTAAAAGTTAGGCATGTCATGAATGCATAAATATATGTAGAAACTAGTTTATCAATTACTATCATAAAATGTGTGTATAAAAATCTTTTGTAAAAGGTTAAAACTTATCAAAATTTATGCACATGAACACCTAGAGTACATGCTTCTTTCACAGTCAAGAGAAATGTAAACAAATATAATGATGTAGTATTAAATTATAACTGCACAGAATTAACTGTAGTTCACATCATACTACTGTAATAATTTTGTAGCCACCTCCTGTTGCTATTGTGGTGAGATAAGTGTTGTGAGTATCCGCCCTGTGAGGCTAATCATCTCTGTGTGAGCAGTTCAGAGTTCGTCTCTCCAGCAAATTGCTTATTGCAGTAAAAAGTGATCTCTGGCAGTTCTTGTGTATTTTCCATTGTGTTTAGTGCAATACCATAAACCTTAAATAACACCATGGGACCCATGCGAAGTGCCACTAGCAATGCTGGAAGTGCTCCCCAAAGCAGAGAAAAGTCATGACATTATAAGAAAAAGTTGAATTGCTTGATATGTACCATAGATTGAGGTCTTCAGCTACAGTTGCCCACCATTTCAGGTAGACGATTCTTCTTCTAAACAGATGATGTCAATTTTCAGTATTCATAAATACAGTATAACACTATAAATGTGTTTTGTCTTCCTTGTAATTTTCGTAATAACTTTTTATTTTTTCTAGGTTACTTTGTTGTAGGAATATACTGTATAATACATATAAAATATGTGTTAATTGACTGTTTATGTTATTAGTAAGGTTTCTGGTCAACAGTAGGCTATTAGTAGTTAAGTTTTGGGAAAGTCAGAAGTTGTATGTGGATTTTCGACTATGCGGAGAGTTGATGCCCCAACCCCTGCGTTGTTCAAGGGTCAACTCCTTTATTCAAGGGTTAATATATGATTATTATTATCTTTGGGCTTGAATATTAATATAAAATCCCAGTTTCTCTCTGCCTTTCTGCTTAGAATGCTGTGAATGTTTAGTTCTAGCAAAATCTCCTTACTGGAAAACAGATCGACTCTTTTTGAACATTAACTTAGGTGTGGGATACACACACGTACACAGTTTCTAGATACATTGTTCAGAAACACTGGATTTTTACTATACTTGTGTCTAGCCTATGGACAAACATTTCTACTTTCAAATCCACACAGGTCTTTCTTTTTTTTAAAAAAAAAATCTTTATCTCTATTTTAATCAGTGTGACATAACAATATAGAAGATGGTTGAGTAAACTAAAGGAAAAATGATAACAAGATTCTTTATTGTTAAATTTTTATGATGAGTTTTCTTCTCACTTGAGATGCTATTTTCATGCAGAATACACTTAAAAGAACTTTAAGTAGCAAAACATAAATATTTTATGAAATAAATGAAAAAAAGATGTCTAAATTTTTTGCCAAATGTGAGCTACTGGAATAAAAAAAAATGAATCTTTAATCGCATTAACCAGGGGTAATTTTAGGTAGGAGAAATTTCTAAATCAGGTTTCTGGACTCTTGGGACTATAACTAAAATTCGTTGGTATGCCTGATGTTCTGTAACCATATTTTTTATCTATTTAGGTTTGAGTTTTGACAAATAAGCATTAGCAGGTATGATCAATTTTAAAGAAATTTATGGCAACCGACTAGTATTTAAGCTACAAAAAGTCTAACAGATTAAATAATAATCTCATGATACGCAACCGTCTGCATGACCCACCTTTGTTTTGCCATCTTTGTAATGACGATGATCTTTAACTCTCTTTGACTCTACGATATGTATGGCAGCTTGGCTGAAAGCTTTAAGCTTTCATAAACATGATTAGATTGTAGATAATGTTGTTTTATTCTGTTTATCTCTCTCCTCAAGTCACTAAAATTTGGAGAAGTCATTAAAAAATTTTGTTTCCTTTTATATTGCATATAGTCTTTTGTTGGAAAGCAAGAAATTCTGACGTTCTCCTAACAAAATTAGACTCGGCAGCAATAAAATCTTTTAAATAGAAACAAAATTGAAAACAGCTACAAAATGAGGGCAGTTGATAATTCTAGGTTCTTTTTGGATGTATTTATACACAGGGAAAAGTGGAG
Organism: Indri indri; assembly: GCA_004363605.1. NCBI lineage: Eukaryota > Metazoa > Chordata > Mammalia > Primates > Indriidae > Indri > Indri indri. The sequence continues at coordinate 34,426 of RJWJ010001115.1, forward strand.
GAATTTTACCAGTTTCTAACATTGTAAAAGAAAATTCTCTTCAAATATAGATGTGGGAATATAAAATAAAAATAAAATAAATTTTTCTATTGTCTTGTTTTTGAATGCTTTATATTACCAATCTCCTCACTGGGATGGATGCTGAATTGCTGAACTTTGAGGTATAAATATTATTTGGGGGCCGAGTACGGTGGCTCACGCCTGTAATCCTAGCACTCTGGGAGGCCGAGGCGGGCGGATCGTTTGAGCTGAGGAGTTTGAGACCAGCCTGAGCAAGAGTGAGACCCATCTCTACTAAAAAAAATAGAAAATTAGCTGGACAGCTAAAAATATATAGAAAAAATTAGCTGGGCATGGTGGCACATGCCTGTAGTCCCAGCTACTCGGGAGACCAAGACAGTAGGATTGCTTGAGCCCAGGAGCTTGAGGTTGCCGTGAACTAGGCTGACACCATGGCACTCTAGCCTGGGCAACAGAGAGAGACTCTGTTTGAAAAATAAATAAATAAATAAATAAATAAATAAATAAATAAATAAATAAATAAATATTATTTGATAAAATCAGACCACAAAGGAATCGATATGTATTTTACTGGCTAAATTAACATGCTGTTTCCCATTGATTTATAAGCACTATGTCATGTTTTTATAAGATTATTGGGAAAAATAAAGTGAGATTTCAGAAGCATATTTATAAAATCATTCTCTATGCTGGTTTTACAAAATAAGAGGCTTTCATATATACCAGCCTTTATAGGTGAATACACAATTGCTGTTAGGAAATTCTTTTAAGGAAAAATACTCTAAAGGCTTTTCTTGAAATTTCAAATCATATTCTTTAAGAACTCAGCTGATTAACTAAAATGTATATTTTAATGACTGATTTTACTGGACCTTAACAAGATTTAATTTCTAATCTAAGATAGTAATTGAAACGCCTTTTAATAATTGGAATTCAAATAATTTTATGTTTATACAAATGATACACAGAAAATACAGTATTTGTGGTTCCATAATGTTCGTATTCTTATTCAGTATGAACCAACGTGTCCTTTTCTCATATTATCTCCTTTGAATATGAGGCAACACACTTTAAAGTTAGTGCAGCCACCCATGTTAAAGTGGAAAACTAAAGAATTCACTGCACATCATTTTATTCTTGACATGGGAATGTTATAGTTCAATTCACTCTAACTCCAGGGGGGCAAGCTCAGTACAGCGTGAGCTGTAAGCTCTCTACCCACGAAACCAGAAATACTCAGCTGCTACCCTGCAGGTGGCATAGAAATTATACTTTCAGATAACACATCTGCCAGAGATGAATAAGAAGTTAGATTCTGAAGATTTATAATTATTTGAAACTTTCTTGTGCCCACTTATTATGATCCATTCACAGCAGGTGAGAGACAGCATAACAGACTATATTGCACCCACGTTTTTCTCAGGAGCATGCTTAAGGTGTGTATGAATCAGAAACTTACTCATGTGGTCTTTTGTATTAGTCCATTGAGACAAATATATGCTGACCACCTTTAAAACTTTTTAAAAAAGACATTCTTGAAGATTTCTATTTTCTTGTTCTTTTGCTATAATATTTTATATGTTGAAATTGGAAAAAATAAAAGATAACATCATCTGTATTTTTATCTCTAGTTCGAATAAGAGCATATTATCACATCTAAATATATATGTTCTTTTCTTCATACAATTCATAGCTAGTAATTAAAACTGTAGTCATAATTAGGGTAATTTACTGATTGTTTTCTATGTGGTAGGCACTGGTTACTCTTTCATATACATTATCTCATTTAAACTTCATAGCTACTCTGTGCCTAAAGTTCTGTATTTTACAGAAGAGAAAATTGAGGCTACAAAAGATTAAGCATTTGGCCAAAGTTGTAAAGCCAGTAAGTGGTAGAGCTGAAATCTGAACCAAAGTTTTTTTTCCTCCACCTTTATTGAAGTATAACCGACAAATAAAAATTGTATGTATTTAGAGTATACAATATGATGTTTTGATATATATGCATTGTGAAATGATTACCACAATTAACAAATCCATCATCTCATGGTTACCTTTTTTTTGTGGTGAGATCATTTGAGATCTAACCTCTTAGCGTATTTCAAGTTATAATACATTATTAATAACTATAGTCACCATGCTGTATAGTAGGTGTCCAGTACTTACTCATCTTATGAATGAAGATTTGTACCCTTTGATCAATATCTTTTCTTTTCTTTCCACTGCCCCATAACCACTATTCTATTCTTTATTGCTATTAGTTTCACATTTTTTAGATTCCCCATGTATGTGAGATCATGCAATATCAGTCTTTCTGTGTCTGGTTAATTTCACATAGCATAACTTTCTCAAGGTCCATCCAAGTTACTGCAAATGGCAGGATTTCCTTCTTTTTAAAAGCCGAATACACATGCACACACATACACAAACACCCCCCCGCACACACACACCATTTCATTATTCATTCATCTATTGATGGGCATTTAGGTTATTTCCATATCTTAGCTATTGTGAATAATGCTGCAACAGATACGGAAGAGCAGATACCTTTTCAAGATAATATTTTTTTGGATATATACCCAGAAGTGAGATTGCTAGATCACACGGTATTTCTATTTTTAATTTTTTTGAGGACTCTTTATTACTGTTTTTTTAAATAATGGTTTTGCTAATTCACATCCCCAACAACAGTGTATAAGGGTTCCCTTTTCCCCATATCCTCACCAATACTTGTTATTTTTTAACTTTTTGATAATAGTGAGCCTAACAGGTATGCAGTGATACCTTATTGTGGTTTTGATTTGTATTTCCTGGATGATTAGTGATATTGATCACCGTTTCCTATACTTGTGGACCATTTGTATGTCTTCTTTGGAAAAATGTCTATTCAGGCCCTTTGCCCATTTTTTGATTGGGTTATTTTCCTTTTTGCTATTGAGTTGTATCAGTTCCTTATATATTGAATTTTAACGTTTTATCAGATATATGGCTTATAAAGAATTTCTACTGAGTTTATCATGTTAAAGCTAATGCTTTTAAATCCTCCTGCCTTTATAATAGAGATTCTTAAATAGATCAAAGTTGTGAATATAAAAGTTAATGAAATCATATTTATAAAAAACCTAGAAGATGAAAGTAGGAAAGAATAGGAGAATATTTGTCTCTGGAGTGTGACTTCTGATACATTGGTAAAAGGAGCATTGGTAATGGGAAGGATGAGAACAAACACTTCTTGATACTTTTTGCTGCATTGAGGTACTGATTGAAGATTTTCCATATTGAGGTAACAAGGCATACATTATAGTCATTGGAAAATAATCTTTGAATATATTTTGTAAAAATACAGAAGTAAAATCATGATTTAAACCATTTTTATAAGCATATGAAATTACATTATTTGTGGTCAAAGAGGTTGTTTAAAAAGATGGAAAACCCTGCAAGTGTCTTGCATTTTGTATCAAATCCTCATTTTCAAAATCATTACTAGGCTCATTTTATTTTTCTATAAAAATATAGAAGTAATTTCTTTTTTTCCTCTTTTTGTATAAAGGGCTTAGAATATAGAAGTAATTTCAACCTGAAGAGTATAAATTATATCTTCTCCCATCATCATTACATCAAAAATTGAAGGCTGTACTTTTCATGAGTGGAAAACACTATTGCAATTTCTTGCAAGAAATAAGAAAAAGTTGAAAGAAGCACAGATTGGAAAGAGAAATGCCATGATGTCATGATACTGACAATAATAACATAGTGACAGAATGAGTGACATCGAGGGTTCTCTTGGCAGGTGCAGTTATCTCAAATTGCCAGGCTAACAAACCAAATTACTACCTGGCCTGAAAACATATTACTGAAGCCCTAGAAACCCCACAGTGGTTCCGAACTCTATTATGTATTAGAAAGGGGAAGCCACACAATTTGTTTTCATGTGGGGAATCTGATGCACTTGTGCACACATGCACACACACACACACACACACACACACACACCACTTCATAATATAGATGTGGGTTCATTTTTATATTAAAAAATCAGAGAAGGAAATGAATGAAATGAAAGAACTCTAAATTTTACTGAAGGACAAAATCTTATTTTCCTAGTATTTCCATGTTTTGGGTCAAAATCATATAAAGCTCAGTGTTTGCTTGGGAATAGGGGAAGGGACCAAGTAATTGGAGGAAGGAAAGATTATAAAGGGGCATGAGGAAATTTGGGGAGATGATGTATATACCCGTATCTTGATTGTGGTGATAGCTTCATGGGTATATACATATGTGAAATCTTCTCAAATTTTATATTTTAACTGTCTGCAGTTTATAGTCAATTACAATTCAATTAAAACTGTTTTAAAAAACCGTAAGAACTGTGAAAGATAAACTGTGTTTCTCAGTCCAACTTCATTTGCTATCGTATATATAGACATGGCTCATATGTCCATGGTTCCTGCCTGTGTTCCCAATGACATTGTGGTTTATTATTTATGTACATGTCTCTCCAGATGGATGAGTGGGCATTGTGAAATCTTAAAACACTAGCACATGGCTAAGTAAATACATCAAGAATAATCTTACATATATAGTCTGCTAGCAGATAACACCAACCCCTCTGTTTACACAATGTTTCAAATTTTCCCAAATGCTTTTGTATCCATTATTTCATTTGGCACTTTCATATAATTCCTGAAAAGAAGGTTATTATATCCATTTTCCAGGTAAAGCAATAGAAATTCAGAGGATTGAAGAGAATTCCCAAAGTTGTAATACTAGGCGTACACATAGTTTTACCCACAAGTATGTTCATGCAGACGAGTTTCCTCTTCATTACAAGCTCAACACAACATTGAACTCTAGTCTAGCCAATGGAATTATTCATTAGCATCAAGATCTTTTTGCATTTATGTCCTCAAATAACTGCTTTCCATATAGCTAATCTTTTGTCAGAGCTGAGTGAGGACAAGCAATTAACAGATGGAGAAATCAATTTTGAATATCTTGTCATTGTAGACAGGATGCTAAAAATGGGGCTCATGCTACCTTTTTCTTTTTTAATTTTCGAAGAAATGCGAGTGAATTCTTTGGCTTACAAAGTTAAGAAGGGGGTGCACTTGATTCAAGTAATGTCATCGGATTTGATATGCCTTTGTCTTTTTTTTTTTTTTTTTGAAGCTGCTGCTTCCTTTTATAGCCGCAAGATGGGCATCTGCATCTGAAGATTGTAGCTTCCCTATGCTGATGATTCCACAGAAGAAAATTCTCTTTGTCCCAATATATGCCTATCTTCCAAAAGCACCTACATGGACACTTCTTGCTTGATTCTTAACTAGTTTTTAGCTTTTGCTCCCTCAGCAATGCTGTGAGAGTATGGAAAAGACTACACCTTATTTTTCAAAAGTCTTTACTTTGAAATAATTTTAGATTTAATAGAAGAATTGCAAAGGTACAACACAGCTTCCAAATACATTTTACTCAGCTTCCCATAGTATTAATATCACAAATAATATCAAAACTAAGAAATTAACACTGGTACAATGCTATTATTAACTAAAATACAGAATTTATTTAGTTTACAGGTTTTTCCATTCTGTTCCAGAATCCAATCTAGTGTCCCACACTGCATTTAATTGTCACGTTTTCTTACTCCCCTTCAATCTGTGACAGTTTCTCCATCTTCCTTTGTTTTTTATGACGTAGACACTTTGAAAACTATTGTTTATGAATTTTTGGGGCAGATGAGCAGAGTGGTGATAAGCACTTCTCTTCTTATCATATCAGAGGGTTCACGATATTGACCTGATTTATCACTGGTGATGCCAACCTTGATTACTTGGCTAAGGTTGTGTCTGCCAGGATTCAGGATTCTCCACTGTAAAGTATTTCAGAGGTTTCCAAACCTGTTCTGTACAAATTCAGATAGTAAATATTTCACGCTTCATGGGTGCCTTCGTCTGTTTTGTGTTGCTGTAATAGAATACCCGAGACTCAGCAATTTACAAAGAAAAGACTTTTATTTGGCCAGTGATTTTAGAGGTTGGACAGTCCAAGAGGCATGGTGCTGGCCTCTGCTCAGCTCTGGCGAGAGCCTTTTGCTGCATCACAACATGGCAGAGAAGCTGAAAAGGAAGTGGGCATGTGTGAAAATAAAAGACGAAACACTAGAGATAATCTTGCTTTATAACAATTCACTCTCAGAAACGAATCCATTCCTGTGAGAATTAACTCAGTTTTGAGAGGAAGAGATTAACCATTCTAAAGACCTAATCAACTCTCAAAGGCACTACCACCCAACATTGCCACATTGGGGATGAAGGATCACCACGTATTTTGGTGGGGACAAACCATCCTCAAACCATAACAGTGGACCATTTAGTCCCTGTCACAACTTCTTAACTCTGCCTATTTAGCAGGAAAGTAGATACAGACAATATATAAACACTTTCCAATAAAACTAGCTGATCTCTGCTCTACTCGTTAGAATTACACTTAAGGGAAGGGGAATTAAACTCCACCTTCTAGAGGGAGGATTTTAAAAGAATTAGCAGACATAAGTCAAAACCACCACATTAATTAATAAATCTTTTAGGGGAGATATTTGATGCTATATAAATACCTTTCTTAAAATTTCTGCATCTAATTTTAACATTCAGTAATGAATCTTGCCTGAAGTAATTATTATTGTTATGTTCTAATGGTGATTTTGAGAAATAATCCAATACTGCTTGATTTTATTTCTCACATTGTTACAGCTTTTTCTATTGAGAGATCTTTTAGGTTGGCTCCTGTGTCCCTTTGACATGCCCTTATCCTTTTGTGTTTTGAGCCCTTGCTTAATTTCTGACACTATAAGATTCTCCAAAGTACATCTTGTCTTTTTCCTGCCCCAGTGTTAGCGTCAGACATTTCTCCAAGGTACGCATATTTCTTTTGTTGGATGGTATTAGAAACCAATATTTGGGAGCTAGGCATGCTCATTGCTACTGGAGTATTACTGCTTCTGGGTTCTTTCAGTGAACAGAGCTAGGAAACGTCGTATTATTCCCAATTCGTGCATAGGCATATATCAGTGTTTGTTTCTACAGTGAGCTGTTTATCATGATAAGCATGAATTTGTATTGATATATCCATCTTCAATCCAGCACTACAGTTTTATTCTAGCATTACCACTTTGCTTCTTTGTAACTTCTTTCAAAAGAAGGACAAAGTGAAGAAAATGGCTCTCATTATCAATATATATTTACTTACTTGTTCAACCCTAGTATACATATGAAGTGTTTTCATAGTTGCTAAAGCATACTGCTGTGAAGAAATAATTTACCAACTAAAATACAACAAACTCTTTTTGTCTTTAGACTCCCAGTATCAACTCAAAACACTATTTTTCAAAGTAACTTAGGAAATTCTCCACCTCTTAAGCAAGATTATGTCAGGCATTTTAATACAATTGTATTGATATTCACCAATCACAGTCTGTATTCTTTCTTGTGTTCCCCTGACATCTTGGTTGATTGATTTTTTTAAATTTATATTTTAATTATGTAAAATTTACTCTTTGTGATGTACAGTTCTGCGGGTTTGACGGATGCATAGAGTCATGTGTCCACCATTCCAGTGTCATACAGAACTGTCCTGTCACCTTATAAAAACACTACATGGTCCCTTTCCCATAGCCTCCAACCTCTGGCAACCATTGATCTGTTTTCTGTGCATATAGTTTTGCATTTTCTGAAATGCCACATAAATAGAGTGATACATTATGTAAACACATTTTGCTTGACTTCTTTTGCTTAACGAAACAATAAAATTTAACCATATTTTTGTGAATCTACTTTGTTCTTTTTTACTTTGGGATACTACTCCATTATAGCAATGTACTATAATTTGTTTATCCATTCACTTCTTAAAGGACATCTAGGTTGTTTCTGGTTTTTGGTGACTATGAATAAAGCTGATATAAATACTTGTATACAAATTTTATGTGAATGTAAGTTTTTAATTCACTTAGGTGAATACTTAGGAGTGGGATGGCTAGTTTGTATAAGGAAGCACAAAGCTATTAGCAAACTTGTCATGGGGTTTGGGAATAGAAGAAATGTAATTAAGATAAATAGAGAAAAAAACTCACCATAGGCTTATAGGCTGAACCAGGCTTGGACTTGGTAAAGAGACAAAACACTAAATAAAGATCATATTTTTAATTACTATTTTGGGCCAGGTATATCTGAGTTGAGAACATTTTCATGACTCTTTAGGTTGAGTGAGCAGGGAAGGCATAGGACATGCCAAGCTTTTACTCTAGGGATAAATATATGTTAAAGGGGCAGAGTGAGACACAAATGTGCACATAAAACCATTATAAGTTGTTACTTTCAACACTCCAGTCGTATTTTAAAAAATCATCCAACAATCAAATTACAATCATTATTGGTGATTAATTCAGTCATTGACTATCATAAAATTGAGCTTATTTCTCATTACTTCACTATCATGAAAACAATAGCAATGATTTCAAGTGGAGCAATGATAGAACAAAAAAAATACTAGTTCTGAGACAGGTTAGGTTAAGCTTTGTTTTGAATTTTCAGGTTGTGCAGGTAAGAAACTTAAGGGAGAAGTAACATATACACATTTTTACTTGCTATAATATGGCACACTAGTTTATGTAAACGGGTCTGAAATAAATATTTGTTGAATGAATGAATGATGGAAACATTATATAAATTTGGTACTCAGTAAACACTAACATTGTTTATATATACATGTAAATTATTGATACTAATATCCTAAATTATGCCATTTTCTTGTATATTGCTTCTGAGAAAAAAGTAGGTAAGGTCTAACAGTTTGTTCTATATAAAAAGTAGTACAGTGGTGGTCAATAATGTGGCTGCTTACAGTGTTTAACAGTATGGGCTTTGGATAGAGAGATCTGAGTTTGGATTTCTAGCTTCATCTCTCATTGTGAGCTCTGGGGTAAGTAACTTCTCTGAGCCTTCCTGTTCTTTTCTGCTATATAAGGATCCTAATAATATTGACTTCAAAAGCTGTTGAGAGAATTAAAGGAGATGTAGATGAAAAGATGACTTGGGTCGTGATGAGGCTGTCATAAATATGAACTCTTGTACCTCTTATTATGTCGCTAGTGCAACCCATAGCATTCTTATCAGCTTTGGCAGACTAGGCAGATGAGCAAAAGATGACTTCTCCATGAAGTCCTTATTTTAACCACATGGTTTTAGAGACTCTTATTGACAACTTAGCTATATATAATTTCAATGTGTTCCTATTTAGTTCACTAGTCATACAGTGAAACAAATGGAGGCTAAGTATGTTAACCAAATATTAATTACATATTTTGCAAGAATGGTATTTTTGGTATAGCAGAAAAGATAATATTTTAGAAGATAAAATGGGAATAAACATTTATTTTTTTTACAAAAATAATTTAGCATGTTTTATTTTATTTTATTTTTTATTTCAAAATATTAAGGGGTACAAACATTTTAGGTAACCTGAATTGGTTTTGTAATGCTTGAGTCCTGGTTATAGGTGTGCCCATCACCAAAATAGTGTTCATTATACCCATTAAGTAGGTTTTTTCCTCTTCCCTCCCTCATGGTTGATTTCCACTGAGTTTTACTTCCCTCTGTTCATATGTGTGCTCATCAGTTAGTTCCAATTTAATGCTGAATACACGTGGTGCTTTTTTTCCCATTTCTGAGATACTTAGGATAATGGTCTCCAGTTCCATCCAGATTGTAGCAAAAGGTATTAATTCATCTTTTTTATGACTGAGTAGTACTCCATGATATACATATGCCACATTTTATTAATCCAGTCATGAATTGATGGGCATGGGCTGGTTTCCCATCTTTGCAATTGTGAATTGTGCTGCAATAAACATTCAAGTGAATATGTCCTTTTGATGAAAAGTCTTCTTTTCCTTTGAGTAGATACCCAATAGTGGGATTGCTGGATCAAATGGTAGGTCCACTTTTACTTATTTAGGGAATGTCCATACTGTTTTCCATAAGCGTTGTACTAATCACATTACCAGACTTCAAACTGTACTAAAATGCTATAATAACCAACACAGCATGGTATTGGTACATAAATAGAGACATAGACCAATGGAACAGAACAGAGACCCAGATATAAAACCATGTACCTACAACCAACTTGATCTTCTACAAAGCAGACAACAATGTACATAGGGGAAAGGAATCTCTATTCAATAAATGGTGCTGGGAAAATTGGATAGCCACATGCAGAAGAATGAAACAGGAGCCCTACCTCTCCCCACTCACAAAAATTAATTCAAGATGGATAAAAGACTTAAGTCTAAGACATGAAACCATAAGAATTCTAGAAGGAAATATAGGAAAAACTCTTCTAGATATCAGCTGAGGCAAAGAATTTATGACTAAGACCCTAATGGCAATCATGCCAACAAAAAAAATTAATAAATGGGATTTTATTAAACTAAAAAGCTTCTGCACAGCTTAGAAAATAATCAACTGACTAAATAGACAACCTACAGAATGGGAGAAAATATTCGCAAGCTACACATCCAAAGAGGGCTAATATCCAGAATCTACGAAGAACTCAAGCAAATCAGCAAGAAAAAACAAACAACTGATTAAAAATTGGGCAAAAGACATGAACAGAAGGAAATATAATTTTGAAGCAAATGTTTTGCTAAAACATTTCTTAGGCAGACGTGATTTTCTCATGAAGAAAAAAGTTGCTCATACATAAATAGCTAAAATAGGCACATTTTCTAGTAGAGAAACTCTTTTTGAAAGGCATTTCTTCTACTAAATTGAGGATGATGAAGATTATTTGTATTGAATAATACTTTTTTTATTTCAAAGTATTACAGGGGTACAAACATTCTTTGTTACATGGATTGCTTTTATAATGCTTGAGTCGTGGTTATAAGGGTGTCTGCCACCCAAATAGTGTTCACTGTACCTGTTAGGTTTTCACCCATTACCCCTCTCCCCTACTTGGTTTCCATTGAGTTTACTTCCCTTTATGCATATGTATGCTCACCTGTTAGTTCCAGTTTAATAATGAGTACGTGTGGTGTTTGTTTTTCCATTTTTCAGATATCTCACTTAGGATAATGGTCTCCAGTTCAATCCAAATTGTTGCAAAAAGCATTAAGTCATCCTTCTCCATGGCTGAGTAGTATTCCATGGTATACATACACATTATATTAATCCAGTCATGAATGGATGGGCACATGGGTTGATTCTACATCTTTGCAATTGTGAATTGTGCTGCAATACACATTCCAGTGCAGGTGTTTTTTGATAAAATGAGTCTTTTCCTTTGGGCAAATACCCAGTAGTAGAATTGTTAGATCAAATGGTAGGTCTACTTTTAGTTCTTTAAGGAAACTCTATACTATTTTCCATAGAGGTTGTACTAGTTTGTGGTCCTACCAACAGTGTGTAAGCGTTTCTTTCTTTCTGCAACCCCACCAGCACCTGTTGTTTTTGGACTCTTTAATAAAGGCCGTTCTGCCTGGGATAAGGTGATTGTGATTTTAATTTGCATTTCCCTGATTATTAGTGACATTGAGCATTTTTTCATGTTTATTGGCCATTTGCCTATCTTCTTTTGAGAAACTTCTGTTCATGTCTTTTGCCCGCTTTTCAATGGGGTTGTTTGATTTTTTTTTTCTTGCTGATTTCCTTGAGTTCTTTGTAGATTCTTGTTATCAGCCCTTTATCAGATGTATAGCTTGTGAATATTTTCTCCCATTCTGTAGGTTGTCTATTTACTCTGTTAATCATTTCCTTGGCTGTGCAGAAGCTTTTTAGTTTAATTAAGTCCCAGTTGTTAGGTTGGTAAATATGAAATGTTTGATTTTGAATCAAAAGTTTAGTTTATTATATCTCATACAAGAAGTAGTACAATTAATTGAAGTATGCACCTAAACTATCAACACCGTTTTGTCATCTTTATGTTAGTTAGTTTGTTTATGCCAGCAGCGAAGAAGCCTGGAGAGGAAGTGGTGATGAAATTACACAAGGCATTTTCTAAAGGTTGTTGAGAATTGAATATTTTTGCTTGCAAGAATTGGTCAGTCCAAAGCCTGGGAGAAGTGGTAGTCAGTTGGTGCAAGGTCTGGTGAATATGGTGGGTGACAGGGAGTTTCCAAGTCCAGCCTCTTTAGTTTGAGCAACATTGTTTGTGTGACTTGTGGTCCAGTGCTGTCTTGAAGAGGATTGGCCTCTCTCTGTTGACCAATCTCAGCTGCTTAATTGCAAGCATCCTCATCATTTCATCCAATTGGTTTCAGTAGACATCTGCTATAACTGACAGGGCTTCATGAAGATGTAGTGGATAATACCAGTGTTGGACCACCAAACAGGCACCATTAGCTTTTTTTGATGAATATTTGGTTTTGGACTGTGTTTTGGAATTTCATCTTTATCCACCCATTATGCTGAACATTTCCAATTGTCAAAAATAATCCATTTTTCATCACATGTAACAATGTGATATACAAATGATTCCTTTATATTGTGACAGCAAAGAAAGGCAAGCTTTGAGACAATTTCTCGTCTGACACTCATTTAAGTCATGAAGTACACAACTATCCAGCTTTTTTATGTTTCCAGTTTGTTTCAAATGGTCCAATATTGTTGGAATAGCAATGTCAAACCTTGCTGCTAATTCGTGCATAGGTTGAGATGGATTTGCTTCCACTACAACTTTCAGTTCATCATTTTCCACCTTGGTCTCAGGTCGTCCACACAGCTCATTTTCAAGATTAAACTCACCAGAACAGAACTTGTCAAACCATCAACATACTGTGCACTCATTAGCCACATCCTTCCCAAACACTTCATTGATATTTTGAGCAGTCTGTACTGCCTTGGTTCCACAATGGAACTTATATTTGAAAATAACAAGAATTTTTGACTTTTCCATGGTTTCACAAAAATTGCTCTAAAAAAATTTGACAGATAATCACTAGGAAACCATGCATTTGAAAGACTGAGAATGTACCTTCACAATAAAAATAAAACAAAAGTGTCAAAGTGAAATGTCAGAGATGTCAACTGCGAAACTTCTACTTAAAGAAATCGGACATTTCATACTTAATAATCTTAATATTTATTTTTGTTGTTGCTGTGATTGCCACTGGGGTCCTCTTCATAAATTGGTTGCCTAGGCCGGTATCTAGAACAGCTTTTCCAATATTTTCTTCTAGAATTCTAATGGTTTCGTGCCTTACATTTAAGTCCTTTACTTGAATTAATTTTTGTAAGTGGTGAGAAGTAGGGGTCCTGTTTCATTCTTCTGCATGTGGCTATTCAATTTTCCCAGCACTATTTATTGAATAGGGATACTTTTCCCCATTCTATATTGTTGTCTGCTTTGTCAAAGATCAATTGGCTGTATGTGGATGGTTTTATGTCTGGTTATCTGTTCTGTTACATAGTCTATTTTTGTGCCAATATCATGCTGATTTAGTTACTATAACCTTGTAGTATAGTTTGAAGTCTGGTAATGTGATGCCTCCCAATTTGTTCCTTTTGCTTAAGATTGCTTTGGCTATTTGGGCTCTTTTCTGGTTCCACATGAAGCATAGAATTATTTTTTCTAGATTTGTGAAATATGACATTGGCATTTTGATGGGGATTGCATTGAGTCTGTAAATCACTTTGGGTAGTACGGAAATTTTAAAAATGTTGATTCTACTGACCCATGAACATGATATGTTTTTCCTTTTGTTTGTATTATCTGTGATTTCTTTTCTCAGTGTTTTGTAGGTCTCATTTTTTAGACAAATTCGGTCTTAAAATATAACATATATATGTATATTATTTAAAATTTAAACATAACACTAGAACATGGATTTCATATAATTTATATTCTGTTTTAAAACGTTTTGTTTCAAACATATAGAAAAGTCATATAATAATATAATAGAATAATATATAATAGAATAATATAATAACCCTCCCTTTCTCTCCCTCTCCCCTCACCATCCACCATATATTCAATACCTGACATTTACAACGATCCACATATGGCTACTCCTGTTTCATCTATTACTCCTACACCCCCACTCCTGGATTTTTTTTTTATATTAATGTAAGTGGTACAGTGTAATTTTGTTACAAGGATATATTACATAGTAGTAGACAAGGTATCCATTATATCTGTAAAAATTACTATATCATATTTTTTGGAGATTTAAAACAAAACAAAAGAAAAAACAGATCTAGTTAGGGTATGATTCTGGGATTCACGCTGTAATTTTTAGAGATACAAGGGCTACTTTGTGACATTCATTCCATATTGTCAAACAGGCATACATTTTAAAAGCAATATTTATGTTTTAAAGATATGTAATATGCTGTTTGACAGTAACATTCTTATATATATTGTGGACTATTTTATAAAACCAGAATATTATAATTATAAAGCTTTAAAACAGTTTATAGATAAAAAATTGTTTTCTAAATTTTAGCATATCAGTTTTTGAAATGTGTCCCTAGTGGCAGTCTAAAGATTTTATTATGACATATTTAGTTTTACATAAAAAGGTGATGTATAAATGTATTAAAGCTGGTATAGTTTTAAAAGTCTAAATATTAATTTGTATTAGAAACATAAAGAAACCAATCCAAATGTGATTATCTTTCTGTATTTAAATGGAGCACATTCTTCCCCTCAAAAGCTCACAAACTATTTAGAAGTTCAAATGGTTTGACCTTTTAAATTTTCCATGATAATATTTTCTTGATTATAAATCATTTTTGGAAATCATTTCCTGGGCAGTAACTAGATTTCTTTTTGGAATTTAAGGAAATAAGTATTGGCAATATTAGTTATATAAGGAGATTTCAGAGTTCAGAAATGCATAAAGTTTAGAGTTAAGTGTTTGGCCAAGATAAATTATAGCATTTGTGTTTTAGAATATTATCTATTGTCATAGAAAGAAAATGAATGCTGTCCAAATTGAAATCATTCCAGATAGTTGAAATTTAATGAAGCAAAGAATTATTTTGGAGGGCATAGAGATTTATTTTGCTTTGATATGATAAAAAGTGAACACTTTATGAACTAGTTTATTTAAAGCACATATTTCAAGAAATGTTTAATCGTCTTTTCTAAATACTCAGCATTCAATGAGATTTTCAGGAGCAAAAGCTTTATATTTGAATTAGCATTTATATTTATCATCTTTATAACCAATTTCTCATTTTTTGGGAAAAAAGATTTCCACACACAGTTCCAATTCTAAGTTTCATGTGAGGCATAAAAGACATTGGTTTTAAGGTCCCAAATAATGCTTTAGTGTAGAATCATATTCTAACTTTACCCTAACCCCTTAATTACTTTTTTCATGTGTCATTTTGATGATAAGGAATTCAATACATTCTTCATTTTTTACAGGAGAAAAAAACAAAATGATGATTTTGAGATCAAAGTAAAAATTTATCAATGCCCTTATGAAAATAATTATTTTCGAATTTAACTACAACACTTAATCAATTCTTAAGAAGTTTGTATTTATTGAAAACAGAAAAGATAATAAAGTTAGCATTTTCTTTGGATTAACTTTTTAAGTTAATACAGGGATCACTGTATTAAACTATTATCAAAATTCTAGTTATTGTTAAAATAATACTTTTATAAATTAGATCAGCTAGATAAAACTATTTGAGTTAATTAGACAAACTCTAGTAACGTCTGCAAATGAGAATTTGCCTGATTAAAAGTTGTTGATATTGATCAATGAAACTGAAGGGGGAATTAGAGATTCATTTTGGAATCTCATATATTTATTTGGGTAGGTTAAGATAAGAAATGAAGGGTTAAATTTCCAGGACCATTTACATAAATTTGCCTTATAGATAATTGAAGTAAATAACACTTTATTGTGTTTGTATTACATTCAAATGATTTCAATAGCAATTATGAGGTCCAAAGATGAAGAAGACAGGGTACTGTGATCAGAAATGGTTATTCCAACTTAATGCTTACTTTCTAGGAACTTGTATTAAGCTAAACATAAATTGTCTAAAATCAACACTCTTTACTATGGTCCTTTTACAGACTGGTTACTTATTAGATTTTCTCACTTAATAAACTGGCAATCTGCTTTCTGGCCTCAGGGTTTATTCAGTTACTATTTACTGTATCCTGTGGAGGATTTGAAATTTCCATAGTACCTGTTTCCATGAGGCACTGCACCTTCACTCAGTTTAATATGGGAGGGTCACAGAGGATTACATGGGGTCAGTGGAATGGTTACTCAAAAGGACCAGAGGGGAAAGTGTCAGAGGATGAGGACAGGCATGTTGTAAGGAACACTATGAGGCAAGAAGTCAATGTCTGTCCCAATGTCTTAGGAATGGCTTAGTACAAAAAGCATGAAATGAACACAAAAAGTTCAGAAACTGGCCAGACATTGAAACAGAATGGGATTACAGAGAGCCCTGAGCAGAGCCAAAGGCCCAAAATTGCACTGAATGGATGTACAAGGCCCCATGCTCATTTCAGGTGTACACCTTCTCACAATATTTCTCTTTCTATTGAGTGGAAATAACTCATTTTCCAAGTGACTCCTTAAAATAGCAAACTTTAAAGGCTGACAATTGTTTTAAGGAATTCACCACGGGCCACCCTCTTTCTCTTCCCCATTTGTTTCTGATTGCTCTCATATTTCAGACTATGACCCCGAATTCCAGCCTTGTAATCCACTTCTGAGCCCACTTACTTTGGCAAATACCAGACTCAGAGTCCAGAGCCGCATCAGAATTGCTCTGTCATTGGGATTGTTCTGTGGCTTTTGCCACCTTCAGCTGCTGTGAGCCTTTCAGAGTCCCATCTCCAGCCACCCAGCCCAGCACAATCATCCCTGTCCATAAAGAAGTGGGCAGAAGTCAGGTAGGGACACAAGAGTGGCAAACAAACAATATGGAGAAATGAACTGAGTCGGAATTTTCCTATAGGTGATAGTGCTAATTTTATATATATTTAAATTTAAAAATAATATATGCTATATTTGGATAAAACGATACATGCAATTGTGTGTGTGTATACACACACACACCTATACACACACATATTACAAACAAGAATGTAAGTTGTCTATTTTCCCACTATCCAAGGGTAATCAGTATTCATAATTTGGTAAACATTCCTTCCAATACTATGTCTTGTGTACATGTATATATAGATCAGTGGTTCTCAATCAGGTCTATTCCCTCCAACCTAGGAGATATTGGGCAATGTCTGAAGGAATTTTTAATTGCCACAACTGGCGGCGGGGGCGGTGCTACTGGCATCTGGTAGGCAGATACCAGGGATGCTGCTAAACATCTTACAATGCATGGGACAGTCCTCTCCTGCATTCCCTGGCAAAAACTTATATGGTCCAAAATGTCAAGAATATCATGGTTGAGAAACCCTGATATAAATAGATTGATATCTTTATATTATCATTATGCATGAACAGGTTCATTATACTATATACATGCTTTTGCAGACATACTTTTAATTTATTTTTTATTGAAGAAAAAAAGCACAAATAATAAAAAAGTATGAATCTTAAAGGTTAAGTTTAACTTTGGCAACTGTATACATCCACATAACCACTACCAAAAAAATCTCTTGTATTTTTATCACTTGAAAAAAATCTCTTAAGTGCTCTTATAGTCAACTTTCTCCAACCAAAAAAGTATCATTTTCTGACTTCCATCATCATAGACTGACGATTCTTGGAGGTCATATGAATGCAATCATATAGTATGCATGTGTGTGTTTCCAGCAAATGCCTTTTGAAAGTGTTTCAGTAAATGTTTTAAAAATATATTTATGTCTGTGTCGATTAATAGTTTATTTCCTTTTTATCACTGAGTGTCAGTTTGTTGTATGACTATAACACAATTTGTTGATTTATTCTCTTGTTAATGGGCATGAAGACAGTGTAGCACAAAGCCATAGATCAAGTAGAAAGTAAAATCCAAAGAAGAATATTAACAAATATTGTGACAAACAGTTTAACATAAAATAATATAATTTTGACTACATTATTAGTAGCAACATTGATCATACATGGTAATATTTATGTGAAAAGATCAAATTGTGCTAATATCCTAAGCATTATGAAAATAAAACAACTCTTTTGACATAGAAAACTTGTTTTTTAGTAAAACATTTTTGAGAGAAAATAGTGGGTGGTAGTAACAGATAAAGGAATTAGAAATTAGTGAGATATTCCTCTTATCTGCATGTGTGTATTACAAAAATTTATTTGAAGGAGTTTGAACATAATTTCTCCCGAAGGACTTTTAGAAGCTAAGTAAGATCAAACAGAGATATGCATAAATTAAAAAATACCATTAAGTTAACCAGTACATTTTGGGTGGGGATTCTTTTCTTACTACTCATTGCACTTGCACCTGATGAGCTATCCCTTAAACTGGAATCGGTTCAGTGATCTGAATAGGAACAATGAGCTTAGCTTATTTCATTTAAAGACTATTTAACAGCATATCAATAAGATAATTCACCATGATCAAATGGATTTTTCATTCTAGGGATGCAAGGATGGTTTAATATACGCAAATCAATAAACTTGATTCACCACATAAACAGAAGCAAAAACAAAGACCACATAATTTTCTCAATAGGTGCAGAAAAAGCATTCTATAAAATCCAGCAGCGAGTCATGATAAAAACTCTCAAAAAACTAGGCATAGAAGGAACATACCACCTTAAAATTATAAAAGCCACATATGACAAACCCACAGCCAACATCATACTGAATGGGGAGAAGTTGAAAGCATTCCTCCTAAGAGTTGAAACAAGATAACGGTGGCCACTGTCACCCTTTCTATTCAAATAATATTGGAAGTCCTAACCAGGGCAATTAGGCAAGAGAAAGAAATAAACAGTATCCAAATTGGGAGAGAGAATGAGAAACTATCCTTGTTCACTGATGATATGATCTTGTATCTAGAAAACCCTAAAGACTCCAGCAAAAGGCTTCTAGAATTGATAAATAAATTCAGTAAAGTCTTAGGTTACAAAATCAATGCATAAAAATCTATAGTATTTCTAGATACTACTAATAATAGTAAAGCTGAGACTCAAATCAAGGACTCAATACAATTACAATAGCTGCTAAGAAAATAAAACACCTGGTAATATACTTAATCAAGGAGGTGAAAGATCTCTATAAGGATAACTACAAAACACTGATGAAAGAAATCATAAATGACACAAACAAATGGGCCCTTGCTTATGGATTGGTAGAATCGACATCATTCAAACATCCATACTACCCAAAGTGATTTACAGATTCAATGCAAATCCCCATCAAAATACCAATGTCATATTTCACAGATCTAGAAAAAATAATTCTATGCTTCATTTGGAACCAAAAAGATCCTGAATAGGCAATACAATCTTAAGCAAAAAGAACAAATGTGGAAGCAACACATTATCTGATTTCAAATTATACTATAAAGCTATAGCAACCAAAATAGCATGCTACTGGTATAAAAGTAGAGACATAGAACAATGGAACAGAATAGAGAATTCACAAATAAAACCATCTACCTACAATCAACTGATCTTTGACAAAGCAGACAACAACATAGACTGGGGAAAGGAAGCCTTATTCAATAAACGGTGCTGGGAAAACTGGAGAGCCACATGCAGAAGAATGAAACAGGATCCCTATCTTTCACCATATTCAAAAATTAACTCAGGATGGATAAAGGACTTAAATGTAAGACATGAAACTATAAAACTTCTAGAAGAAAATGTAGCAAAAACTCTTCTAGACATCTGCCTAGGCAAATAATTTATGACTAAGACCTCAAAGGCAAATACAGCAATAACAAAAATAAATAAATGGGACTTGATTAAATTGAAAAGTTTCTGCACAGCAAAGGAAATAATCAGATCAACAGAGCTAACAGACAACCTACAGAATGGGAGAAAATATTCACAAACTATACATTGGCTAAAGTGCTAATATCCAGAATCTACAAAGAATTCATCAAGAAAAAAAAAAACAAAAAAAAACCCAACACCATTAAAAAGTGAGCAAAAGGCATGAATAGAAGTTTTTCAAAAGAATATAGACAAATGGCCAAGAAACATGAAAAAATGCTCAACATCACGAATCATCAGGGAAATGCTAATTAAAACCACAATTGGATATCATCTTATCCCTGTTAGAGTGGCCATTATTGAAAAAGGAAAAAAAAAAAAAAAAATAGATGCTGGAGTGGATGCAGAGAGAAAGGAATGCTTATACACTGTTGATAAAAGATATTTTTTTAAAACTGGCCAGAAGGAAATACTCAGTATTTTTACTTACCATACTTTAAAGAGATTTTGAGTTAGCCATAGATCACAGTTATAAAGTACAAAAGGAACCTGAGAGAATAGACTCTCCCTTCAGGCTGGCCTTGGTACAGAGCTGAGGTCTACTCTGCACCTTGCTGTAGAAGGAGGTAGGCATGATGACAGCACACGTTCTGCACATAAAGCTCAGTGTGGAAACTTTGAGAAGAGTAAATGAGCAGCACACTTTATTGTAAACTGGCCCCTTAGGTACATAGAGCAAAGGATAAAAAGGGAAAATTGGTTTAACGTAACACACACTTTTTCAGGAATGGATAGGAGTGGGGTGTCAGAGGAAGTACACAGGAAAATCTGTAGAATGCTCCAGACTTTCTATGGATGAATAAAAACATCTAGAATTTTTTCACCTATTTCGAGCATAATGGATTACCTGAATTTAACTCTAGAGACATAGGCATTGATGATATGGTATTTGGCCACATCAGTGAATAAGAAATTCTGTGAAGGAGACACTTGGAAAATAGAAAAAAATGAAGGAAGTGAAACCATTGCACACGTGTGGGTCCTTATGAGTTATTGCCAGTTACATTTGTTAATACTCCATTGTCTGCTGGAATGACATTCAGAATTTTTCTGAGTTCTGTTTTTTCATAGCCCAGAATGAACCCAATCCTTCTTGAATTTTGTAATGCTAAGTAAATTATCAAAAAGAAGCACAAAATTATTTCCCTGGACAACTTAATTATTAAAATATAAAATTAACACCATGGGAACCAAAAATGGGATTGGAAGAAAAATTGTTTTCACCCTGCTAATCAGCAAGTAAGCTTCATGCAAAACACTAGAGTGTAAAGTGACTGCTGGAAGCTCACATTATCCATAAGTCATAATAATATTTGTTTCAAGTCATATATACATTTGCTCTCCTATTAGGCAGAATGACCTTCCCTGAGTAAGTCAGCTACAGTAAGGTTTTTTCCCTTTGGAAATTTGCATAAACAATTCAAGAAAGGTTTGAAAATAAAACAGCAACAAAAAGCTGTATGTTCTTATCCTTCACCTGGATTATAGCCCTTGTTATGGCTTAAAACACACCTAAAAAACACTGCCCAGCATTAACCCTTCTTTTTCCTATGCTTTCCCTTTCTGAGTCACTGTCCAGCACCTGCAAGTGGGTTGTCAAATGAAGGGCAGCATGACAGTTATTTGCATGAAAGCCAAGAATGTTTGTTGTGAATGAGATTGGTTGGATCCAATGCTCCCCCTTTATGCTGGAGACTGAATAAAAGAATAAAGAGTTCAGTCTTTACTCAGGGGTGGAAGCAAGAAAAGATTGTGAAATAATTATGAAAATTCTTGTGAAGGAAGAGATTGGTCGGTGATTGGTGAGGAAGTGTGGCAGAGACAGACAAGGGCTGCAGAAGGGGTGTCCAGTCCTCTGTTATCACCTGTCCCTCCTTGAATCCATTATCCCATCTAGATTATGAACATTGGTGCACGCAGGTCACTGGTGTAGTCATCTTCTTTTCTATTCATAAGATCTTTCTGGACTTCTTGTCAGTTTGAGGAGATCATTCTACTGCTCCCTTACCCTGCAATGAGCTTCAGGACCCTCTGTGACATTATCTAATGTCCGTACCTATTTCACGCTGCACTCAGGGGCAGGGGAAGCCTTTTGTTTCTGCAAGTCCCAATGAGGCATAGGGAATTCTCTGAGTCTGTCTCAGTCCATCTGCTGTGCTATATCCCACAGGCAGTTCTACTCTGGGGTTTTGTTGCTTCCCGGGATTCTACCCAGGAAAGAGGGAAAGCAGAGAAAGATACTGCTATGGTCTGAATGTTTGTGTCCCTCACAATTTGTTTGTTGAAACCTAATCACCAATGTGATGATATCAGGTGGTGGCGCCTTCGTGGGGGTGATTAGATCATGAAGACGAAGTCCTCATAGATGGGATTAGTGTCCCTATAAAACAGGCCCCAGAGCTGCCTTGTCCCTTTCACCAGGTGTGGGGAACACAGTGAGAAGACACTATCTATGAACCAGGAAATGGGCTTCACCAGACACCGAATCTGCCAGTGCCTTGATCTTGAGCTTCTCAACCTCCAGAACTGTTACAAATAAATTTCTGTTGTTCATAAGCTACCATTTATGGTATTTAGCTGTAGCAGTCCAAACAGACTAAGACAGGTACTTCCTACTTTCAGACACCTCAAACCCTTTCTGCCGAGCTGCCTCCCATGCTCAGATTAGAAGGTTGGCTGGGCAGATTTCCTTTCTCAGGGACCTATAACATCTACTTACCTTTTATTTCTCTTCTTTCTTCTGCTCCAGTCTAGGGAATGTCTATCACATCTGTGAAGTTCAGACTCTCTCCCTCATATCCTCACATATGTTCCGACTTCTATCTATTGCTCATACACAGGAGAACTTTTGATTGTTTTCAGAAGACAGACTTGTAAATTTAAAAACAAGGACAATGTTTGTTTCTTCCTTTTGCTACGTCACTCTTTCCTGGAGACAAAAGTCACCCCAGACAGAGAGGAAGGGACAAGGGAAAAAAGAGATTTTAGAGGAAACACAATACCACAAAATCACATTGGTTACAATTTTCAAAATTTTATACTACCCCTAATTCAGAGGATGTAGTTGAACCTGCCTGCTACTCTGCCAGTAGACTGGTATGAAAAAGAAAAGAAGTAATGTCAGTAAATTGGGTGTTGCCGTGAAGGGGGACAGTGAGTTGTACTTTCATACAAAAGACTCCAATCCTGAAATATTTGAAACTGCCTAGGAATTGCTTTAATGGAGTTAGTTTAAAAAAAAAAAATTCTATAGACTTAAAAAAAAACATTTAAGTTCATTCTCTTGTACCTGTGAATTCCCTGTGCCTTTGCCTCCTGCTCCTGTAAATTGGATCTAAGTGTTCTCCCTCATTGTTTAGCTGAAGATCAGACATATTTTTAGAATCCAGATAGCAAATACTTTCTACAAATAATAATTCACAATAGGTATTCAGTAGTGTTGGTTTTTTGTGACGAAGACTACTGCACAAAGCTCCAACATACTGAATGTTGAATAGCCGTTACCTTTATTTTGACAAATTTTCTAAGGTATATGACACAAGTTTTGACAAACGGTCATGATGAAGCTGATTCCAATGGATGACAGACAGCTGCAGTGCATTTCTACCAATTGATTTTTAGTCACGGAAGGATTCAAAAAAGCTAAGGAAAGTGCTAATCCGATTTGACAGCGGGAAATCTATTTGCACTGCAAACTGTGGGCGATTGTTAACAGGCTGGAAATCCTCAGCAGAGACTAACTTTGCTGGAGTAAATCAGATAATTATCATTGTCGATTCCCTACGTAAGGAAAAGTTATCTGCAAAGTCTGGCCTATATGATTGTATTTAAAATTGTAAGTGATTAAATAAAAATAAAGATAGCCTTTATATCAGCTTGCTCATCATGTAAAGTGAATTAGCCGTGTCATTAAGGTTTATCTAAATGAAGCACATGTATGGGAGTGTGTGTGTATGTTCAGAATGTACAAAAGGCTTAGTAAATTTTGAGTGACATTCTAAATAGGGAAACCAAACAAAAACAAAACACAAAGAATATCTTTACAAGTATAACTTCTGAATTATCTTTGTTCTGAGAAAAGATACGTTCGTAAAATTTTTCTCTTTCTTTTTTCTTTTAACTGTTGAAGAGGCTATGGCATAAATGACATTGAACTCAATCTAGAAATCTGTGTTCAAGTCCTGCCTCTGTGATTTTACACAGATCATTAAATACAGTATTTTTGAACATTTTTCATGATTTTTTTTCTAATAAGACTATTTATAGATATTTTCTTAATTAGCTCAATCCCACTGAAATTCTGATTTCAAGCACAGTGGCTCACGCCTGTAATCCTAGCACTCTGAGAGGCTGAGGAGGGAGCATTGTTTGAGTTCAGGAGTTCGAGACCAGCCTGAGCAAGAGCGAGACCCCGTCTCTACTAAAAATAGAAAGAAATTAGCCAAACAACTAAAAATAGAAAAAATTAGCCGGGCATGGTGGCACGTACCTGTGGTCCCAGCTACCCGGGAGGCTGAGGCAGGAGGATCGCTTGAGCGCACGAATTTAAGGTTACGGTGAGCTAGGCTGATGCCAGGGCACTCGAGCCCAGACAATAGAGTAAGACTCTGTCTCAAAAAAAAAGAAAAAAAAAATTCTAATTTCACATGTATACTGCATATCTGCTTATGGACCATAATGCATCCATAATTGTATATTATGTATGTAGTATATTTTTTTTTAACCTTTTCCCCAAGAGCTGGTTTTTGCCCTCTTGGTAGCAATATCACTACTACTGAAAATGTCTAATTTAATGCTTTATTCATTTATTAAGTACCTGCTCTGTATCTGTCAGGTATTGCAATATGTATTGAGGATATGAAAAAGAAAATCATATAGCTCCTGCCTAAGAGAAATTTACAGTCGGTGAGGAAGATTCCACCATACAAAAGGAATTATGACACTGTGAAAGCTCTAAGAGAAATGTGTGCATGTAGATGATGGAAGAAATGAACACTTTGAGGGTGTTAGTCATCTCGGGCTGCTACAACAAAATACCATAGACTGGGTGGCTTATAAACAACAGAAATTTATTTCTCACAGTTCTGGAGACTGGAAGTTTGAGATCAGGATGCCAGCATGGTCCTGTTCTGCAAGAGCCCTTTTCCTGGTTGCAGACTGCTGACTTCTCATTGTACCCTCATGTGGAGGCAGGCAGAGAGAGGCAAGTTCTCTCATAAGGGCACTAATTCAGGAAGGCTCCACCATCCTCACTTCATCTAACCCAAGTCCCCTCTCTAAGGCTCCAGCACATTGTTGGGTAGCGTTTTAGTACATAAAGTTTAGGGTGACACAAACATTCACTCTATAGCAGCGAGAATCAGGAGATGACTCAAGAGGAAGATAGAGTAAAATGGGTTTTGAAGCATAAGGAAGAGTTTTTGGAGAAAGGTGGGGTTCAGAGCTTTCTAGGGGAACAAATAAAACCCATGAATCATGTCGGCATGACATTACAATATTTCAGTTTTGTTTTCACCTGTAAATAAACTTAATATAATATCTGCATTGCAGGGCTATGAAAAGATTTAGAGAAATACACCTGTCAAAAAACCTTT
Organism: Indri indri; assembly: GCA_004363605.1. Taxonomy (NCBI): domain Eukaryota; kingdom Metazoa; phylum Chordata; class Mammalia; order Primates; family Indriidae; genus Indri; species Indri indri. The sequence goes on from RJWJ010001115.1 coordinate 59,979, forward strand.
GGAGACTGTTAGAACACTAGATATATTTAAGAAATTATTATTTTTAATCCTCTGCTGATTAAGCAATTTATTATTCAAAACATTTAATTGAGTGCTCTGTTTAGCACAAGTTTCTGGTGGATTGAAAATTAAATATAAATTCCTTTTGGTTTCAGCACTTATTAAAAATACAAATCTTAATAAATTGGGAAGGAAACATTTATGTTTTGCTATCTTAGGAAAATACATGGATCATAATTTATTTATAGATTTATGCATAAGTGTTTATTATTTTTTGTTGCTGCATAGCAAATTATCTCCAAATGTTTCAGCTTGAAACAAAAATAGAGCTCAAGATGGAAGCCCCACTCTTATTGTAACCTAATATCAGAAGTGACACTCCATCACTTTTGTCATATCCTATTCTTTGAAGGAAGGTCATTAGGTCCACCCACATTACACAGGGAAAGGTATGAATATCAGGAAACAGGACTCGTTGGAAGCCATTTTTGAGGCCACTTACTACCTAATGCATTAATTCATTTCCCAATCTAGTTGAGATGGTTATTGAAAGTAACTAATATTTTTATTGTCTTATAGAATCATTTAGTTCCAAAGTATAGGTAACATATGCTTATTAAGCCCTGCTTGAGGATATGTGGTAACAGATAGCTTGTTGGTAATAAAAGCATCATTTCCACTCTTAGACAGCTGTGATTGAATGGAAATAATTTCCCCATAATTTCTCAAAGTGGCATTAGAAGGCTGAGCCTATTAATACATTTCTGACATTTTGAAGCAGATATTTGAAGTCATTGGCCAGGATGTAGGAGGTATGAGCTAGAGGTTAGAAGTCATCCGCATTAAAAGGAATCACTAATAACGGAATTATCTGCAGAGTTGTTGAGAAGCTGCGTGCTCCCTCCCTATTGCTGCTTCTCTCCTCTCCCTACAACATAGGCTAAAAGAGAGGTGAGGAGGAAAATCACCAGGAGAATTGGGCAGTTTGTATGTATCACCTAGGTTTGGGCAGCCTGAGGGCTGCAATGGGACATATGTCCAAATCTGCCAGAGACAGGGAAGAGAATGAGACAGGCTGCTTTGTGCTGGAGATGATTTCTATGGAGAGTGAAGCAAATGTCTGTTTTTTTCTGTGCCCATACACAGAGATTCTTCAAGGGGACTGCATGGAGGAGAAGGCAACAAACTGACCTGCCAGGAGCTTGGGCGCAGAGACAGTAGCAGAAAGCAGCCCTTGGAGGGAGTAGCACTGTCTCCGAAAATTGCAACTGGGGGTTCCCAATGGAGAATCTCTGAGAAATTCACTCAGCACTTTAGAAAAAAAAGATTCCAATGTGAGTGTCTGACAAATCCGGAAGATACTCTCACAGGTCTCCACGGCACTTAGTTCTCTAAAATCATACCCAATCTCCTTTGATCTTCTCACTTCTCAACCTGACCCTGGATGGGTCAGAACCTAGGCTGGTGAATGGAGGAGGAAGCAGAGTAGAAATGTGTAAATTGGGAAAGAGAAGATGCTCACCTGCCCCTTATCCAAAAGAATCTTTCAAGCCAGAAGGGACCCCAAGCCAGAGGGAGAGAGAAGCTTTCACTTCAAATTAAATTAAGATGCTTGGTGATGGTGACTACTTGGAGGAGTAAGTGAGTGGGTGCTCTTTTGAGGGGACATTGTAGGCATGCTAGTTATTGAATGAGAGATCTGATGAGCACGTCATATATAGGCAAAGAGAAGTGACGAGGAAAATGTAAGGAAAATGTAACAAGAGGGAGGGAGATTTAGGTCAAGACTTCACCTCCAGGGTCAGGCTGGTTTGCATTCGACCCCCGGATCTTCTACTCCCTACTTCCTGCACATTCCTGGACAAATTACTAAATCTCCAGGAGGTTAAGTTTCTTCATATATAAAACAGGAGTAATGATAGACTCACTCATAGAGATGAGATATGGATTAAATTTGAGACTGGCTATAAAGTGCCAGGCACAGAGGAAGGCTCAATAAAAGTATTTGCTGTTGTTGCTGCTGCTGCCATTGCTATTAAATAACTTAAGAAACTGTGGTGTAATGAAGGTTACACAAAACAGCAGCAAACATCTAGTGTAGGCTGTATTTTGCTTCGAATATTAGTGAATCAACGATTTTGAATCAGTAGTTTCTGTACTACCTTTTGCTTTCTGTAAAACATTACAACCTTTGCTTTTGCTAAAAAAAACTACATAAATCTTTCACTTTCCTGAAAAATATGCCATCTAAATAGAGAAAACATAGCAAGAAAAATTTCATGTTGCATATTTTACAAGTCAGAGGCATGTGGTATAAAGGAATCTACAAAATTAAAAATAAATCAGTTCTTACAGGATCAAATAGTTCTAGCACACAAGAGCTGCACCTATGGCAGGATTTAGATGACTATTAAAAAACATATACATTTGTCAACAAATCATATAGAATCCAGCACCTGGAAAATATAATCAATGTAATTTCTTATTTAAAAGATGTTACAACAAAAATAAAGTAAATTAAAAATAATTTTAAAATTCTTATTCCCCAAATTTTAATAGCACTACTTTTTTATTTCATACAACACCCTACCTCCCTTGGCCATATTTTTGATTTTATCAAAATATATAATTCTTCATTTTTTAAGACTGTCTCTATAAACATCATTTTAAAACTATGTAAACATTGAAATCTTTTAAAGACAATGCGTGAAGCTAGAACAAATAGAAAAAAAACCTTCTTGATTCCACAATCCTAAAACAACAATTATAACAACTTAATAATTTTTTGATCAAACCCAGTGTTGTCCTCCATGTATATATGTATATTTTAAAAGCCATAGGTAATTTCCAGGGTAGATATAATGTAGTTTGCTTCCATTTCCACTTGGTATTATGCAAATTGTTGTCTACAAAATAAGTTTCCCATTTTGTTTCCCAGAAGTGTGGTGGTTTTATCTTATCCTTACTGGCATTGACTTTTAGGCCCAGAATTTTGACTATACTGAATTATATTGGCAAAATATAACTTTATATTGCTCTTATTTCCATTTATATGATTATTAGCGATACTAAATATCTTACAGAAATTTGTTTCAACTATATTTCTTACTTTGTATTAATGTTACTGCCCATTTATATATGGTGAGTTTAGATATTTCTTGTCTATTTTCGTGAATTTTTTAGAGGACAAAATATTGGCCTATTGGTAACCTTTTAAATATAAGTATATCCCCCATAGTTAATTTTTTGGTTGATATTTTAAGAATAACGGTTTTCTGAAATATTTATAGTTGAAAGATCTTGGAACATCTTTAATCCTCTTCTATTACTCCCATCTGCTGAAATTAAACTTGCAATGGGTGCCAATGATTTTCTGTAATTCTGTTTAATTTAGTTTATACTTTTTATTGTTTTAAAGTATGCTATTTTAAATCGCAGATTTATAAAAATCATTTGTGAGATTTCTCCAGATGAATCTTGCATAGGACATAGTAACACTGTAGTTGCTGGGATACATAGTTTCTATTCAGGTTTGAAATTCTTATGACATTTCAAGTTCATTTTTAACTTAAAGAGAATGAGAAATTGCAAGGGCTTCAAATTCACAATGTGCCTGAGGCAGAGATGGTACTGAATTCAGTTAGTACTGTTATTTGTGGTAGACAAAGCTAAACATCTGAGTTGTATTCTTTAAATAGTGTATTAGTGTATCTCGAGAAAAAAGTTCACCTAGTCAGGGGAGAAGTTTTCCTATTTTAGACTTTCTATTAATGTCATTATAAAATGCAAATAATCTGAATTTAAATTACTTTTTTTGTCTCCGGTTTTGAGGAAAAACTTTACATGTGTTTTATTTTTAACAAATCATTATCAGTATACATTGCATATTCCAGTTTGTAAGTTTCCGTAGTTTCAATTTAAAGGAAAATATCAATATTCTAAAACTATTTTTTAAAGTTGATTACTTAAATGGGGATTTAAGTTAACTAATAAAATCAACCAAGTGGAAATTATATTTTATTATAAACCCAAGGTCTTAGAACATTTGAGTCATCAAAAAAATGACATTTTACAAGTTCAGGGTTGGTTAAGTATATAAATAACTGTTCAAAGGAGATTGGAACATGCCAGTAAATTTATTCACATGCATTCCTAATTTCCTCATTAGGCAGAAACACTGTATGTTAGAGGTGATTAGTTTCTTTCTTTCTCATGGTGATGTGTTTACTGTTACAGATCTTGGAGTTCTAGTCTTGTGCTTTGCACCATCTGTTTGACCATGCATTGCTCTGTACAGCTGAACTCTGCAATGCACAGCCTACAAATATACAATTCAGTTTTCAGGCTTATTCTTAATCCTTATCTATTTATTAAGCCCATTGCCGTATTTATCAGTGAATTCCTGGGGCACTGTGACCAGGAAACTTCCCCATGGGCTTCTTACAGATATCCCCTTACATTCCTACGAAGCCCAGTTTAATTGAACACAGTTGGCCTGAAGGTACGAGACCTCGAATCCCATCAGCAATCTTCCTTTACCATGTAATCCACATACAGTATGACTTAAGCCACTTCATAAGTTTTGTGTATATAAGTACATCATCTCCCAGAGATTTCATTTTCCTGTAAGAGGGAAGTTGCTCTTTTGCCCCTCAATTACATGTGTAGATAAAATGTGATTTAGCTTCCTGGGGTAGTATTACATTTCTTTTGGAGAGACAACTTCCACAATTGATCGACTATGTACCTGAAGCTGTGAAATATTATGGCATTAACCCATGAAAAGAAATATGTTACAGGAGTAAAAGCCTCCAAATTTTACTTGCATCTTTAAAAAAAGGAGGGATAGTTTCATTGCAATATTGAAATATTATTTATTAGTTTTCACATTTGTCAAGTTTTATTGAATTTGTATCAGGCAATGTGCAAAGCAGTGGAAATACAAAAATGATGGTTGGATACCTGTCCTAAGGAAACTCAAAATCTATTGATCACATTAATGGCTGTTCCTTTGACAGTTATTTTATTTATGAAATAACCAGAGGTTAAATGAATCATGGTGCTGTGTATCATTTTATGGTATGCGATATTTCACTAATGGATTTTAAAAAATGGCTATCTGCTGAACGCATTTTATTCATTCATTTATTTACTTAACAGATATTTTTTGAGTACCTACTGGGTGCTAATGGGAAAGACATACAAAAAATTTTAATAAATACATAATGTATACTTAGAAAGCATGGAAAGCCTGGATGTGTGCCAATCAGTTCTTCCTTCAAGAGAAAACTGGCTTCATAAAGTGCATTCAGCTGACAGGCTCCAGAGACAGTGCCCTTGGAAACTGCATCTCCCCTGAGTCACAAGTACACAGCTCTAGCCAATGATTGTGCAGTCCTGGGGAGTAGGGTATATGCATTTACTCTTAATACAGGACTCCTCTAAAAGTCGTACTTTCTCTGGAGCTTTCTGCTGGCTGATTGAGAACTCCTCCGAACTGCAATTTTGTCTGAAGCTCTTGCTCAATCCTCCTTCCTTCCCCCTCTCCCCCCACATGTGTTAGACTTGCATTGTAATCTGAAAGCCCCTCCCCTATATAATCCTGCCCCTTCTCTCCTGTATTCCACAGGCAATACCTTCAATTAATATCTTGTACTTTTAACCCTGTATAGGTGCCCACTTCAAGGAAGACCTGAACTGACACAGATAATGATAAGCACAGATAATGGGAGGGGGAGGTGGTTTGCATGTGGGAAGAGGAAAATTTAGCAATTTTAAACCTGGTAAGAGAGGTCTCCCTGAAAAGTCGACTTTTGAACAAAGCCTTAAAGGAAAATGGAACGATCAACGGTGATATCAAGGCAGAGGTAACTGCCAGTGAAATGGCCTTTAGACGAGAAAGAATTGTATCAGTCTTCTGTCACAAAGTGATATAACACTACTTTGAGAAGGTATATGAGGCCCACATGCAGGTTCAGGATGATGGAGAAGGGTAGCAAGCTCTGCACTTATCACTGAACAAAGCTTGATGGAAGAAGGGTGACTTCCTGAGTCACTGCAATGGTATGGAAGCCGTGGTTCTCAAGATGTGGAGCCAGGACCAATGTTCCCATCCATTATGCAGCACTGTAATAAACTCACAGTTGTAGGAAAGAAACAAGCCAGTGAAAACAGCTCTGCATGTATTTTTATACAATGGACAATTGTTCTAAGAGGAGTCAAAGTTGGTATAAAATTCTCTAGTGGTTCTCAAGCATTTCTGAGGATAAAGGCTAAAATATATGATATAATAGTTGTAAGTAATTAGAATGGAATGCATTATTAAAATAGCACACATATACATTGCATATGTACTTTGAATTTCTGTTCATCTTTTATAGATATTTTGTGCATTTCTTTAGGAATAATATTTTGAATTTTTTTGTTTTATGCTGTTATTAAAAAAATAAAAAATAAAAATCCAAACCACTAGGTTACTTTGTGGCTCAGGATTAATATATTCTGTTGCAAATTTTTCGCACATCTCTGGAAAATCAGTTAAAATGCTCTCTTGAGAAGGAGCTAAAAATAAAAATGTCATGTTTTCTTCCAGTTTTAGATAGAAAAACCAAATGATATGTCGAAAATATAGAGGGAGAAAATGGAAAGTCTGGTAAGATAAATGATGTTAAATAATTCCCAAAGGTTAGATTTGACATCTGTTCATAGAGTAGCTGAAAAAGATTGGACTGGGAGTAAGTCATCAAATGAAGAGTGAGGAGACTATGTATACACACACACACACACACACACACACATACACACACACACACACACTCATGCAAGCGGTCTTCAAAAAGTTCATGGAAAAGGCATGTTATGAAAAAACTATCCATGGATTTCAAAATTTTGTTCTACCAAAATAAACTCATATGATCTTGTTATAACACACCTGAGTGAGATCTAGTTTGAGATGCCAAGAGCGATAAGACATGAGTTTGAAAAAAGCCTCTATCACAGAAACATGAATTCTGATAAAATTGAAGCAAGAACAAACATCAAATTTATAAGAAAGCTTGGGTGGAAGGATAGTGAAATCATTGATGCTTTATGAAAAGTTTACAGAGACAATACCCCAAATAAATCAGCAGTTTACATATGGATAACTCATTTTAAGAAGGGATAAGATGGTGTTGAAGATGAAGCCTGCAGCAGTAGACATTCCACATAAATTTGCCAGAAAAACATTATACCTTGTTTGTGCCCTAATTAAATAAGGCAGACAATTAATAGTATGAACAATAGTAACAACGTAAACATCTCAATTGATTTAGCTTACACAATTCTGACTGAAAAATTAAAGTTGAGCAAACTTTCCACTTGGCGTGTGTCAAAACTGTTGCACCCAGAAAAGCTGCAGACAAGAAGCTTTCAATGAAAATTTTAAACAAATGGGATCAAGATCCGGAAGCATTTCTTCAAAAAATTGTAACAGGAGATGAAACATGACTTTACCACTATACTCTTGAAGATAAAGCACAATGAAAGCAATGGCTACCAAGTGGTCCAGTCAAAGCAAAAGCAGAGTAGTCAAGGGCAAAGGATGCTCAAGACATTTTGCTTGTTGACTTTCTGGAGGGCCAAAGAACTACAATATCTGCTTACTATGAAAGTGTTTTGAGCTTGCACTCTTCTGAGAGCTTACAAAAGTGTCTTGTACTTGATGGAGGTTATGTTGTGAAAGTTTGTATTTTTTATTTTTATCTTTTAATTCCATTTTTCTTTCTTTCTTTTTTTTTTTTTTTTTTGAACAGAGATCATTTTATTTTCAGGAATAAGGGAATATGTGTTCCTGAAAGTTACCCATAACATATTCATTACTACTAATACATGACCTATATTTTACAAATTATATTGAAAAAGGTTTATTTGGGTTATTAAGTATGAAATGTCCAATTGCCTTAAGTTCTATGTTTTGTAGTTGATACCTCTGACATTTCACTTTGACATTTCTTGTTTTGTTTTTATTGTGAGTGTACATCATCGCCCTTTCAAACACATTTTGGCTTGTTATTATCTTTCAAATTTTTAGAGCAATTTTTGTGAAACCATAGGTGAGTCAAAAATACAAGCTATTTTTGAATATGAGTTCCACTGTGGAACCAATGAGGAGCAGAGAGCTTAAAGTACCAACAAGTATTTGGGAACAATGTGGCTAATGAATGAACAGTATGTTCCATTTTTCTACCAACTTTTTAAAGTCCTCTGACATACATACAACAGGCAGAACGGACACTGCCCGTATTTGAAATGAAGTGTGTATGTAATGAAGAGTTTGTTAATACATCATAAGCCCTGCAAATGCTAAAATGAAATCCAAGACTAAGGCTGATGGAGAAAGTCCACTAAATCTTAAAGCCCAAACTAGTTAAAAATAAACTGGAGTGCATATATCCTCAGAAAACTTTTCAACTCTGAAACTTTCTTATTGAAGGAAGAGCCTGTCAACACAGGTTCCAGAGATCAAACAGTGCACCTCCTTCCCCAATATCTGGTTTGATCAGAAAATATTAATTTACCCCCTGGATGTCCAGTCTCATTCAGTGCATTGCCCTTAAACACAGTTTTTCATGGATTTTAGCAATAAAGCATGGCAAGAGCAATGGATCCGTATGAGAGAGAGGCATTGCCAGGCTCTCAAGGCTTTGCTTGCCCTTGTGTGAAGAGAGGGAGACAGAGGAACAGATGCCAGAAACAAACTGTTCTCAGGGCAGGAAAAATAAAAGCACTGAAGTAAAACTATATCTTGCCAGAGCACATAATCAAGAAATTGAAACATTTGATGATGAACTGCTATGCCTGCATGGCCTTTATCTCTGGCTTCCCAAAGAAAAGAAAAATTATGAACAGAAGAAACACAGTTTCCAGACGTAACTTATTCCCTAAGAAATGTTGGGATATAAATAAGTGAGAAAAACATATTTTTTAAACTTAGGAAGGAATAATAGTTACTATAGATGTTATTTGAGCAAACATTAAAAATAATATTGCATATATTTACTAATTATTGCTATTAAAGTAAGTTAATGGTGAGAATTATTAAATGACTAGTTTTTTAACTTATAGAACACCAATAATTAGTATCGTAGTTTTTTATTAGTGCTTTTCCTCCAAAATTTCTCCTTTTATCATCCCTTGAAGTTAGGTGTGGCCATGACTTACTTTGGTCATTGAAATGGGTGTGGAAGTGATGGGTGTCACTCAGAGAAGATTTCATATTCAATGCATGATTCTATATGTCCTGTTTTTCAGTCTTGGCACTGAGATGCAGTGTGGATTCTCAAAAAGGATGAGGCACAACAGAGTAAGGTATAGCAAAACAGTTACAGCTCTAAGCCACTGAGTTTGTGGTTGTTTAAGGCCAAGCATAACCTAGACTCTCCCTATAGATGTAAATATTTTCTACCAAAATCTGGGTACTCGAAGGATAGTAACTGATTTCCTTATTCATAGGCTTTTACAAAATAGTTAGCAATGATGTAGAATTCTATACAAAATGTTTTGGCCAATTCGAGTAAATAAAGTTAGCAGACCTTGTGCAAAAGATTATATATTAATATTAATATATTATAATAAGAAAAATTAGAAAATGTAACTTTGTTTCTAGAAGCATTACCGTATAGATACGATTATCTTTCAGGGTGAAACAATTCTCTGGGAACCTGTGCATCATATGGTCTAAGAGAGATTCAAAAAGTAGTTATATTAAGAAGGGTAAGGTTAAACATAAGCAGAGGATTAATTAGATGTGTGAGACCAGTCTTGGCCCTATACTATAAGAAATGCTGATATTTAAGCCAAGAAAATTTATCCAAAGACAGGAGATAAATCAAAGGAGGTAGGCAGGGAAGAGATACAGAAGACAGTTATAATTTATGTCACATTTTATAAAATTAATGAAAGACAAGAAACTACAGGTCTAAGAAGACTAGATATCCCTAAGCAGAACAAATATCAAAACAAAACAAACAACACCAATAAAAACAGTAAAAACAACCTCATATACTTAGACACATCATTGCCAACATGCTAAAAACCAAAGATAAAAAAAAATCTTGAAGGCAGCCCAGGGTGGGATGGGTGAAGCATTACATAGAAAGAAACAAAGGTAAGATGTACACCAGAGTTATTAAAAATTATAGAAGACAGAAGACAATTGACTGGGCATCTTTAAAATGTTGAAACAAACAATAAGAACTACTGACTCAGATTAACACACCTGGTGAAAATATTTTCAAAAATGGAGGCATTAATCCTTTTACAAATAAACAAAGGTTGAATGATAGAATTCCTTGCCAGAGACCTGCAGTACAAGATGTATTAAAAGAAATACTTCGAGCAGGAGTATGATGTAAATTTAAAACTATATATGTACATAAAAGAATGGCTAAATGGTAAATATGAAAAACATTTTTATAGTTAAACTTTTTAAGAGATAATTGATTTTTAAAGACCTATTAGTAGCAAAGTACTGTGCATTTGTAACAAACGTGGAAGTAAAATGTATGAAAATATGGTTCAAAGGGTGAGAAGGAGGTAATTGAAGTATATGTGAATGTTGTAAAAATATTTGATGGTATATTATGCTAACTTAAAATATTTATAGTAAATCCTAGAACAATCACTAAAATTTTTCAAAATTATGATTAATAAGTCAACATTTGAGATAAAAATAACAAATAATAATTAATAAAAACAGGGAAAAGGAATAAAGGGACAAATAATAGATGGAGCAAATGGAAAACAAAAAGCAAGATGGTAGACTTAAACTCAACTATAACAATAATTACATTTCATATAAATTATCTAAATACCCTAACAAAATGCAAGTCCATGAGTTTAGGTAAAAAAGACACAACAATGTACTGTCTACAAGAAACTGATTTTACATATAAATGCACCAATGCAAAGCGAAATTACGTGAAAGGATACAGTATGCCAGCACTAATCAAAAGAAAAATTGAAGGGCTATATTAACATCAGCAAAGTAGACTTCAAATCAAAGAATATTACCATACATAATGAGGTTTATTATATCATAGCAAAAGAATACATTACAATTCTATTTGCCATCTTAACCATTTTTAAGTGTCCAGTTTAATGATAAGTTTATTTACATTGTTGTGAAACAGATCTCCAGAACATTTTCATCTTACAGAACTGAAACTCTATACCTATTAAACAACAACTCACCTTTGCCCACTCCCCCTAGACCTTGGTAACCATTATCCTATTTTTTATATTTGTGAATTTGACTATTTTTGGATACTTAACATAAATAGAATCGTACAGTATTTGTGCTTTCCTTGCTGGCTTATTTCACTTAACATAATGCTCTAAAGATTTATCCATGTTGCAGTATAGGACAGGATTTCCTTCCTTTTTAAGGCTTTGCAGTATTGCATAATACATATATACTATATTTGGTTTATTCATTCATTACTTGATGCACCTTTGGGTTGCATCCATCTCTTGGCTATTGTGAATAGTGCTACTATGAACATGGTGTGCAAATATCTCTTCAACATCCTGCTTTTAATTCTTTTGGATATGTGCGCAGAAGTAGGATGGCTGGATTATATAGTAGTTCTATTTTTAAGTTTTTGAGGAACCATGCTGTTTTTTGGTGCTTGCACTGCTTTACAATCCCACCAACAATTTATGGGGGTCTCAATTTCTCTGCATTCTCACCAATACTTGTTATTTTTGGTTGTTTTTAATAGTAGTCAATCTAATGCGTGTGACTTGAAAACCATATGTGGTTCCTTTTTTATCGTTATTTTATTTCTGCATATTATGGGGGTACAAATGTTTAGGTTATGTATGTTGCCCTTGCCCCCACCCACCCCAGTCAGAGCTTCAAGCATGTCAATCCCCCCAGACGGTGCGCATCGCACTTATTATGCATGTATATACCCATACCCCCCCTTCCATCTGTGCGACCCCCAATGAATGCTATTCCTATATGTGCATTTAGGTGTTGATCAGTTAAAACCAATTTGTTGGTGAGTACATGTGGTGCTTATTTTTCCATTCTTGGGATAGTTCACTTAGTAGAATGTGTTCCAGCTCTATCCAGGATAATACAAGAAGTGCTATATCACCATTGTTTCTTACAGCTGAATAGTATTCCATGGTATACATATGGTTTTGATTTGCATTTCTGTGATTATTGGTTATGATAAAAATATTTTCATGTGATTTCTGGCCATTTGTATATTGTCTTTGGAGAAATGTCTATTCAAGCCCTTTGCCCATTTTTTGATTGGATTATTTGATACGTTTTTGTTGTTGAGTTACAAGAGTTCTTTATGTATTCTGGATATTAATCCCTTATTCATATATATGATTTGCAAATATTTTTGTATTTTCTACCATTCTGTAGATTGGCTTTATAGTCTGTTGATTGTGCTATTTAATGACCAAAATTTTAAAGTTTGAGGTAATCCCATTTGTTTACTTTTTGCATTTGTTGCCTGTGCTTTTGGTGTCATATATGAGAAATTATTGCCAAATTAAATGTCATGAAGCTTTTTCTGTGTTTTCTCCTAGGAATTTTATAGTTTGGGGTCTTACATTTAGATCTTTAATCCATTTTGAATTGAATTTTTATGAGCAGTGATAGAGGGTCTAATTTTATTCTTTTGCATGTGGTTATTCAGTTTTCTCTCCCCATTTATTGAAGAGATTTTCCTATGTCCATTGAGTGGTATTTGCACTTTGTCAAAGATCATTTGACTATATACACAGAGGTTTATTTTTGGACTCTCCATATTATTCTATTGATCTATTAATAAATGTCTTTCTTTGTGCAAGTACCACATTGTTTTGATTATTATAGCTTTATAATACTTTTGTAATAAAATAGAAAAGTAATAAAGAAAATACAAAAATCTAAAAGCAGTTTTTTTTGGAAAAAGAAATCAACAAAATTGATAAACTTATAACTCTAAAAATAAGTAGAATTCAGAGGGAAAAATCTTTCTGGAAAGTAACTCCAGATCCAGATGATATCAATAATAAATTTGACTAAATATTTAGCATAGAAATAACACAATTCTACACAAATTCTTCAAGAGAACAGAAGAGACAAGAACACTTTAAAACTCTTTTATGAGGCTACTTTTATTCTGATTTTTTAAAGAGAAAGATATTACAAATAATACAAACTACATTCAATCCTTCATTAATATAGGCAAAAATTCCTGAAAGTTTAAACAAATTTGAGTCCAGTGATATGTAAAAAGAAACTAAGCATGGTTTTTAATTGGTGTTTATTCCAGAAATACAAGGTAGTTTTAACATTAAAAAAATCAATGGCTTTAATTTACCATATCAACAGACTTAAAAAGAATAAAAACGATCACCTCTATATATGCATAAAAAGTACTTCACAAAACTCAACATCCATTCATGCTAAAAACTCAGCTAACCAGGAATAGAAGGAAATGTTCTCATCCTGGTAGAGGGCCTACAAAGTCCTGTATGATCTGGATCTGTTACCTACCCAACTCCATCTCTCTATCCTATCTTACCTGCTTACTTGCCAGTATGTTCCTGCCTCAGAGACTTTGCATTAACTGTTTCCTCTGCCTGGAATGTTTTTCCGTAAGATAGCTATGTGGCTCATTTCAACTCTTCCTTCATTTTCTTGTCCAAATGTCCTCTTACTGGTGAACATTACCACACTCACTCCTTTTTAAAATTCCAACCACTCCCTCTGATTTGTCTTTGCCATTTTTAAAAATACACTTACCTCATTCTAACATACTATACAATTTACTTATTATTATTATTATTGATTTATTTTACCATGTATAATGCATAACAGCAGGTATTTTTTTAACTGATGTATTTCAGAGCAGATGTCAGCATATTATAGACATTCTATAAATATTTGTTGGATAAATAAACAAACAAATCTCTAGATTTAGAAGTTGTGGAACAAGGTACAATAATAATGACTCCTTGGATTTTAACAGCGTCTGACCTCTGAAGAATATAGACATGAAAAAAAGAGACTTGTTTGCTCTTAACAAAAATATAAAGTTGCAGATTCTATAGATCTTTTATTTGCTGACCCTGTGCTAGAGCTGGTAAGATTCCAATTCTTGTTTTTAAGAGTAAATGAAAAAGAGGAAAGGAGTTCAGCAGAGATGGAGATCAGAGCTGTAGTCACACAATAGAAACTGTGTCCCGTCTTTTATTTCTTTTCTATGTTATTGAAGTTTATCAAGGAATAAAAAACTTCGAAAAGGGATATTCTTTTTCTCAAAAAATCGTGATTTTCCTCTTCTTAACTTGGAAATCTCTGTTAGCAATAGAAAGCTTATAGAATTAGCCACTAAAGAAAGTTCTGTTTTGAATGCAATGTAGTGATTGAATTAGTCTCGGCTTAAGAGTTGTCTTTTTCTTATGCTTTTCTCTTTTTGGAGATATCAACACCTCAGTTTTCTGAAATAACGTGGAGCATTGTGCATGTTTCATCCATTAGCTTTTGCTTATCGCACAAAACTTCTTGGCTTAACTTGTGCTTCTGTGGACGTCATCCTGTGCCTACAGCTGAGGGTTTGGTTTTCACAATGATATCAAATGTTGTGTGAAGGACAGCTAGTGCAATAATGCAGACATAAGTAGGTCAACTTCCACTTGCTTACCCATTTTCCATAACTTGTATTCATGTTTCCTTTTGTTCTTGAAGACAGTGTTTCAAATTGTAGATGTAATGAATAAATTTAGCAGTCTCTTGTGCCTTAGAAAGGAAGGTGACAATGAGCAAATGTTATTAAAAAAATACTGTTTGAAGGGAAATCCCTAAAGTATAAGTTAATTTTTCTGACTATATATTTGGTATTATAATGACATTATACTGCTTATTGTTGTTTTATTTAAATATTAAGGGCCATTTCTGTTTTTCTTCCAAATCACCAGGAAAAACTGTGTGCGAGTTGTGTGTGTATCACTTTAAAAAGGTTATTTCATTACATGATGTTGCTCTAAGAAGAATTTATTACTTTCATATTTAGAGACAGATGGCCATGGGATAGATTTTTCAAATTACTATCTAAGATCATACCAATATAGACAGACTAGAATAGTTATTTTTAGTATGGGCAGCTGAAGAGACAAGCCTGGAACTGAATTCAATATAGTCAGATGTTTTAGTTCATACTCGACTGGGAGATACTCTTTTCACAACATATTGTTTCTGAAATTAAATTAGGCCAAGATGAAATGCATTTCTCTTACATTTTGGGAAAGTAAAAATTTAAATAAGTAAGAGTTGGAAGCCCACAGTGTTTCATTTTTTTCCCACTAGAGAGGAGGGGTGATTTGCGAATTGGTGGTACCTTCGTAAGAAGCAAAGCTAAACTTATGCAGAATTTCAGGAGAGGAGAACCAAGAGTTCCGTGCTATCCCTGATTGGTTAATAAATTATGTTAATTCATACAACAGTTATTTAACATCTTTTATGGGTTAAGCTCTGTTCAAGGTACTTGGAATGCATATATGAACAAAATGAAAACCCTGCTCTCATCCAACATATATTTCAATTATAAATATTTGATATGTTTTCAGATGGTACATTTCTTGTGCAATTTGGTTTGTACTGAAAGACAACTGATACTTTCATCACACATTTTCTGATTATAGACATAGTATATGGACTTCTCATAATTCTACCTCCCATAATTCTAAAGTGATTTGAGTACAAATCACTATAAACACTTTTTTATCTTTCTAATCATATAAATGTAGGTATATTAAACAATTGCTTATCACTTAATGTATATTTGTATATTTTTAAATAATAATTTCAATGGTCATATGTTTATACTGAAATAAATAATCTCCTCTTGCTAAGCAGTTAGGATGCTCTTGATTTCCTGATATTAGGAAGAAGATGTTTGTAAAATATTTTTGGGAGAAATTGATTATATCTTTAGGATAAATTTCCATAAGTGATATTACTAGGTAAAGTCATGAGGATATTTTTAACACTTTGGTAATATTTCCAAGTTGACATCAATAAGTGTTGTACACTTTAGAAGAACAATTCATCTATTTTATTATTTTTAACTTTTTAAATTGGCAAATGAAAATTGTATGTATTCATGGCACACAACACAATGTTTTGATGTATGCACACATGCTGAGATGATTAAATCAAACTAATTAACATGTTAATCACCTCACATCCTTATCATTTTTGGGATGAGAACATTTAAAATCTACCCTCCTAACAATTTTCAAGTATACGATATAATGTTATTAACTATAGTCACCGTGATGTAAAATAGATTTCTTGAACATATTCTTTCTGTCTAACTGAAACTTTGTACTCTTTAACCAACATCTCCCCATTTCATTTCTCATTTCTCCCCCTCAGCCCCTGGTAACCACCATTCTACTCTTGGCTTCTATGAGTTTAAACTGTAGTTTTACAGTTTCAAGTCTTACATTTAATTCTTTAATCTATTTTCTGTTTATTTTTCTATGTGGGGTAAGGTAAGGGTCCAGCTTCATTCTTCTGCTGTGGGTATCCAGTTTTCCCAACATCATTTATTGAAGAGACTGTCCTTTGCTCACAGCTAACCTGTTAATACTTGAAAGCTATTCTGTTGATGCTTATATTAATGACAATTTTCTTTTTCACTTTCATCATGATGTTTGTTATTGTGTTAGATATTATGTGTACTCACTCCATGCAAAAAACAACATTGTATCAAACATTTTTCACTTATCTTATTCCTCAGGTAAGAGATTTGTGGTGGTAGATAAATACAATTGTAGAGTACAAATTGTTTTTCAGAATGACAAATCCTCTGCATGTATTCAAATTTGGCTTTTTAAATTCTCTTGCTATTGTATTTTCAAAGTTGTTATAGGAAAATATTTAAACTGTGTTCATAAAAAGCAGCAATGCTTTGTTTAGCACAACTATCTGAGGACAGTCTATGCATGACTCACTACCTATGTTTTGGTATTCTAAATACTATTTTTAAACACAGGGAATCACCAGATTAAAAAAAAAATAACCCTGAGCTACTTCAGCTCACTTACACAAACATTTATTTTTCATCCTCCATATATCTGACTATTTATGAAGTTTTGGCCCTGTAATCATGTGAGATAAGGCCTATTCCACTTGAGACATTGCATTCAATGATGAAATTTCCTCATACCTAAGAGAAAATTCACAGTACTTAGAATTATGTTCCATATGAGGACCTGCACTACTTTTGCTATAATTATGGATTTATGCTTTTATCACAAAAGCTGTTCTGTAGCATTCAATTCTGAAAAGTAAGGAAAAGAGAAAGGTTCGTAGTTTCTAGCTATGAATCAACTAGAAATGGACTAATTCCTTGAATACATCCTTAATAATGGTTAAGCAGAGTCAATACACGTAAGTTTCTGCTGCAGTCACTTTGAGTCACCATAAAAGACTGTGGCTGTAGCTCCATGAGAATATAATGAATGTTCAGTGCATGGTAAATGTAAGAAAGAAACTCAATACTTGATATAAGAGATAGGAGTGAAATGTAATTTCAAAAACATAACTCAAAGCTTATTGTTTTCTGAAGTATATGTTTTAGGTGACTCAGGGTGTTCTGTAGCTTATTTAATAGAATTGAAAGTGTAAAGGCATAAATTCTGAGATATATTTGTAGTCTAATCAGATATCGGAGGGCCCAACTCTCATTTATTGCAGTGATAGCTAGTCATAGTGAAATATAATACATATTTTAAAGGTTGTAGTAAGGGGGCCTTATCACATCAGAGTTCTGTTCAGGAAACTCCTGGCAAGGGATACACTGCCAAATAGCGTGAACATGCCAGATTGAAATCTCCATGTGATTTTTGTCATGTAACATAATGAGCTGACAGCCAAAAAGGATCACACACAGATTGCTTTTCCTTCCTTCTATTTGCAACTTTTCCTTAGGATAATCTTCTTTACTTTTTGACAATGTTGAATTTAAAATATTTTGCTTCCATAGATAACATTTTGAAAAAATTGCTTATCAGACAGATGACCTCCTCATTTATCTGCCCTGTCCTCAAAGTAAATTCTAACACTTTTTAAAAATACACATAATGGCATGGATATAAATACACTGACTTAAAATTGTCCTTTTAATAGGAAGAAACTTATTGTTTTTCCTGCACATCACTTTCAGCACTATCTTCTGTCAAATTATTGTGTCTGAATGCAACAAGACTGTCGTCAAATAACTAGATGTCTGTGTGTATTTATATGTATGCATGTGTGGGTTTTAACAATTCCCAGAAATTGCCAGAACTCCTAAGATTAACTCCATCTTTTACCTAGAGAAGATAAAAATGATTTAAAAACACACTATTGGAAGCCAACTATTTTTGGTAGAAAACAATTTTTTTTCTCCATTTAATCCACAATTGACTATCATTTTATGTTTGGAGCAGAAAGAACGGAAGCAGCTGATTGAAAAAATATGTATACTTACACTATCATAGTAGTAAAAGTTAAAGTTGTACCTTAAAGAAGTGGTTTAGTGGAAAAATTTCAGGACTTCGGAACAAATAATAACAAAAGAAGCAAATCATCTTTAAATTATCTGGTGTAATAGGAAGGGTCCTATATGTTTTCACCAAAAGCATTTTTAGCCAAGCCTAATATCACTATTTCACATTGGTCTGTGATTTTCTTGGACTCCAAGTGTCTTTTGGTGAAATCTTGGCATTGGTATAGTGCTCATGATTTGGGGAAAGTTACACCAACTCTCTGAGGTTTGGTTTATTTATCTGTTAAGAAAGCCTAAGAGACACTTCAAATAAGGTTAGTATGGGATTTCACTTAGTATATGTGAAACATCTCAACTGTATTAGTTTTAACATATATTGGTTCACTTATTTTGTCATTTAAACTGGAGAGCTATCAGCTGGACCCTTGTCCCTCAGCATATATTTTACCTTTACTAAGAAATAATGAACTTCTTCAAACTGGCAAAGGGTATCTACAAAAATCTCACGGCTGACATTATACCCAAAGGCGAAAAACTGAATACTTTCCCCTAACATCCAGAATGACATGTATGCTCACCTCACACTTCAATTAAGTATTGTGCTGGGGTTCTAGGTAGAACAATTAGGCAATAAAATGGGGAAAAGACAGGCAACCAGATTGGAAAAGAAGAAATAAAACTATCTCCATTTGCAGAAGACATGATCTTGCATATAGAAAATCCTAGGGAAGCCATTAAAAAAATTAGAACTAATAAATGAGTTCAGTAAGTTTTCAGAATGCAAGATCAATAGACAAAAAATAATCACATTTCTATGCACTTACAATGAACCTTCTAAAAACGAAATCAAGAAAACAATTATATTTACCATATCATCAAAAAAGATAGGGCACATATATATAAATTTAAGAAAAGAAATGCAAAACTTATACTATACTCTGACAACTACATAGCATAATGGAAATAAAATAAAGAAAACCTAAATAACTAGAAAAACATCCTATGTTTACAGATTAGAAGACCTAGTGTTGTTAAGATGGCAATATTTGTAAATTGACCTAGAAAGTCAATGTAATTCTTATCAAAATTATAGCTGGCTTCTTTGCAAAAAATGACAAGCCGATCCTAAAATTTATATGGAAATTCAAGGGACTCAAAATAACCAAAACTATCTTGAAACTAAAAGAACAAAAGTTGGAGGACTCACACTTTCAGACTGTAAAACTTACTACAAAGCTACAATAATCAAGTAGTATGGTACTGGCATAAGCATAGGCATACAGATAATGGAATAGAATTGTCCAGAAATAAACCCTCACATTTATGGCCAACTGATATCTGACAATGATGTCAATTGGGGGAAAGAATAGTCTTTTCAACAAATCTTCCTAGTAAAACTGGAGCTCTACATGTAAAAGAATTACGTTGGACCCCTATCTGATACTGTATATAACATTAAACAAAAATGTGTCAAAGACCTAAATATAAGAGCTAAAACTATGAATCTCTTAGAAGAAAATATGCATAAATCTTCATGATTTTGAATTGGGCAGTGGTTACTTAGATATGACATGAAAAGCACAAACGACAAAAGAAACGAGATAGATTGGATTTCTAAATTCAAAACTTTTGTGCTTCAAAGGAAACTACCAAGAAATAAAAAGGACAGGCCACAGAATGGGAAAAAATATTTGTAAGTCATATATTTTTTCCCTCCCTTCCTCCCTTCCAGTCATGTATTAGATAGGACAGTTATGTCTCTAATGTATAAAGAAGTCTTTCAAAACAAAAATAAAATGACAAATATCCCACTTTAAAAATGGACAAAGGGTTTGAATATATATTTTGCCAAAGAAAATAGATGAATGGCCTTTAAACACAAGAAAAAATGCTCAAAATCTTTAGCCATCAGGGGGATGCTAATCAAAAACACAATAAGATACTAATTCACACCAACTAGAATGACCAGAGTAAAAAAGAGAGATAACAAGAGTTGATGAGGATGTGGAGAAATCATATGCTACTTGTAGGAATGTGAAATGGTACAGCCTTTTGGAAAGGAGTTTAGAAGTTTCGTAGAATGTTAAACATACCACTACCAAATAAAACAGCAGTTCCACTTCTAGGTATGTACAGAATGTACATATACACACATGAATGTATATACACATGTATATATATGTGTGTGTATATATCTAAAGAGAAATGAAAACATATATACATACAAAAATTTGTACGTGAATGGTAATAGCAGCATTTTTCATAATAGCCCAAAAGTAATAGAAAAAACCTAAATGTCTATGATAAAGAAAATGTATAAACAAAATGTGGTATATCCATATGGCAGAGTATTATTTGGAAATAAATGGAAATGAATTACTGATATGTGCTACAATATTGACAGACTTTCAAAACATTAGGCTAAGTGAAAGAAAGTAGTTACAAAAGACCATGTATTGTACGATTCCATTTGTGTGAAATATCCATAATAGGCAAATTTGTAGACATAAAGTAGACTACTGGTTGCCCAGGGCTAGCGGTGGGGAGGTAGGGTGGAAGTTGGAAGAATAGGGAGTAAATTGATTATGGTGATGGTTGGATAACTCTGTGAATAAACCCATTGAATTATAAGCTTTAAATGGGTGAACTGTATATAAGGTGAATTATACCTCTTTATGAAGTATAAAAATGAGCTGTTAAAAATGAAGCGGTGATTAATAAAATATGGTATATGTATACAATGGAATACTACTCAATTATAAAAAATGACAATGATCTAGCACCTCTTATATTTTCCTGGATAAAGCTTGAGCCCATCCTGCGAAGTGAGGTATCACAAGAAAGGAAGAATAGGCACCACATGTACTCGCCATAAAACTGGCACTGATTGATCAACACTAAGGTTCTCACACAGTAGTAATATTCTTTAGGGGTAGGGGACTTGGGGGTGGGTAAACTAGCAACTAATGGATGCGGTGAGCATTGTTGCGGGGGAAGGGCATGTCTCAAATCATGGCTGGGACGTGGCAAAGTCATAACATGTAATCAAAATGTTTGTACCCCCATAATTTCCTGAAATAAAAAAAAATGAAGCAATGAAAGTAAATGGCCTTCAATTTGGGTGGCATGAAAACATTTTTAATCAGAGCATACTTCCAATAAGATGCAAGCATATTCAGACAAGACATATCTGGGTGAAGAAGACGGCTGTATTCATGTGGGCGGGCACCAAGAACAGCTTGGTTTGGAGAATTTTCTGTTGGGCTGGAATAGCCACTTATCTAAAACAAAGAAAAGTGAACCAGAGAGCCAAGCCAACCCTTAATTTATTTACTAGGAATCTTATGCATCACCATGCACGTAACAGAAAAGATATATTTATATATGTGTCTATACTCACAAAAACGCAGGCACACATATACTATATACATATGTATACAATATATATTTACATATATACCTTTTACATTAATATTTTTAGAGATTTTAATATTTCAGATTTGATATTTTCAGTTGATTTAAAAATGTTTATCTATTTCTATGTATAATACTATAGTGATCCATGGAGAAAAAGTGAAATTCAATGTGCATGTGTGTGTGTCTTTATAGATACATACATAATTCTCTCTCTTAATCTGTCTCTCTATGTACTGTATGTGTGTATATATGTCTACTGTATATATGCATATACATACTTATCTACATAACCTATTTCTATAAAGTTTACTGCACATAGTAAATAAGTTAATGATATTCAATTTCTTCTATTTTTCAACTATGTCTTTTTCTTTCGTATTTTAAAGCTCCAGAGCATCTAAATAAAGCAGTAGAGTGAAATAGAGACTTCCAGGCATATCCTAATGAGTGTTCCTGAAATGATCCAATTCCCTCTTATACCTCAATATTTTTCCTCAGGGTAAGTTAGGTTTGTGCTATTGGAAAAATGTCAAATTATTGTTGGCATCCTCTAAAGAGTATAAAACCTGAGAGGAGACACAACCATTTGTATTCGGAGGCATATGCAAGTGGGAAGTTCCTTATTCCTGCTCTTAAAGTCCAGAAATATTACCAGGGAAAAAAATAGGTTAATAAAGAAAGAGTAGAGGGCTAAGTTGTTGCCAACGCAAAAATGAACAAGCGTACAAAGTAGATAATTGGCTTGAAAATTATCTTAAACTAGAGTTGCTGCTGGGTAGTTAGAGGACTGAATTGCAGATGTGCCTAAGCATCCAACTCAGTCTATTTATTTTCTTTTATTTTACTATTTTTTAATTTTTATAGATTAAGGGGGTAAAAGTGCAGTTTTACTATAAGGATATATTGTATATTGGTGAAGTCTGGGCTTATGGTGTGCCCATAACCATTGTAGTATACATTGTACCCAATAAGTAATTTTTCATCCCTCAACCCGCTCTCACCCTCCCACCTTTTTGAGTCTCCAATGTCTATTATACGACTCTGCATGTCCATGTATACCCATTGTTTAGCCCCCACTCATAAGCGAGAACATGTGGTATTGACTTTCTGTTTCTGCAACTCAGTCTGTTTCCGACTGAGCATTTATATGCTTCCCGTACTATGACAGAATGCAGATGTATGTTCCTACAGGTCTAGAGCAGCAACCTGGGTTTAGTATCAGAAACTCAAATAAGAATCTATGCCTTTCTGGTTTCTTTCTGTCTGACTTTCTTTACCATGCCTGAACACAGAATACTGGTATGAATGTACTTTAGTGCACAGCTTTTAAAAATGACAGGGCATGGAAAACAGCCCTGTTCCCTGTTGATCCCCAAAGCACATACCACACTATGTACATAATGAAAAAAATGGTAAAAAGGGGATAAATATTTGTGTATTTAGAAAAATTTACCCTATGATATTTTAAGTCTATTTTTGAAAACCATTTCAAAGTAAAATAAAATATTTAGTTTAGCTAATATTGGAGTTGTCTTTCATTAATTAAGATAAAGGGATTAAGATTAAAATTATTAACACAACTGCCTTCTGAGTTGTATTTAACTCATGCTAGTTTTGAGCCTGGGGCCTCATGAGGCAAAACCTGGGCAAAATCCTGTAGTTGGTTCATGGAAATCTTTCTTGCTGATGCTCTTATTGTTACAATTAATGTTTACAATTCTTAAAAAGGTGGATTAAATGAATAGAAGTCAATAAATTTCATTTTTCATTACATTTGTCATTAAATGAGAAAGGATCATTTTGTTTTTGAAGTTTTTATTCTATTTTCATAATGAAACACCATGGCCCCAAGGAAAAGTTTCTTTTCCTAGTGTGGCCATGTGTTAAAAATGTCATTTTTTACATGATCAGAACTCAATATTTACTTCCTCCTCTGGCTTTGCCTTTAATAGAACTGTTTAATGATTTTAAGCAAGTAATATCTATTGTCGCCCTAACAACCCTTAAAATTCGGCTCAGGGTCCACCCTGTTCCTCACTCTATTCAGTCTAGCTAGGGCTCCACTCCCATCTCTGAAAGTTACAAAAGTGACATAGGCCGAAGCCATTTTGTTTAGAGGTAAGCACATAACCCAAACTAAGCTGTAGGTATGACTCACACAACCTGTGTGGGAGCTCACAGGGAGGAAGCTTTTTCTTCTTATCTGTTGGTTGGAAATCAGCTGGCTGACATCTTGTGACCACGAGGAAAGGTTCTATCTGAGAAAGAGGAATAAAGCTAAGGTGGCCCAAGAAAAGCTAAGAAGTCAGATCCTTATGACATTATTTGTATTCAGCCAGTTTCAAAAAGTTTTATTTTTTAGTCACTTTTTGCTTAAGGCAGTTTAGAAAAACTTAGATATGCACGTGGTGTATTATAAATTGGCTAATTCTTAAAAAATATTCCACGTGAAGTATAGCTTAAGAAATCTCATCTTAATACCTGTCATTCCTTTCTTGGAAATATTATTTTTTTCCTCAATACAAAAGGTGCTGACCTTTGTAAGCCTTAGGTAAGGCTTTACAAATTATAAAAACGTAGACAAAAATACTACATGATGCCTTTGGAAAGGATACTGTTGCATTTTGTGTTCTTACCTTTGAATTATTCCTTGTAGAGAGTTAGGACATTAAAGAGTCATGATCTTCAGGTACTCACAAAGTGCACAGAAACAAAATAAGAGGCATAAAATAAGAATTCTTGCTTCACATCAAGATGTGAGTGTTGATCAGGGCCTTACTTCATAAATATTTCATGTATTGATTTATCTTACTTTTGAAAAAATCAATTGTAGACAAAGAATAAAAGTGTCCAATGATCTCTGTTAAAATTTGCCCTTGCAGTACCTAGATCATTCTAGGCAAGAAGTTTAATCAACCACAGGCTCCTGACTCAATGGCAATTGAGGTTTAGTATTAGACACTTCCCTCGTTAAACCACAGCAGGGATCATGACTGATCCAAAACTCGGTGTCCCTACATTGGTTTTCACATTGAAATTCACTCTAAACCCTGCCTTCTGAATTTTTCTTATCCTGTTAATATTTATCATCTGTCTCTGTTCTTATGTGCTGGGATTGTTGCTCAGGTTAACTTCGGCTGGACTTTCAAATATTTTATTCCTGTCTTCTGCTTGTCTCTCCTTTCTCTCAGGAGAGAAATATACATATATATATATATATATATATGTATGTATGTATATATATATATGCATTTGAATGATGTGGGAATTAGGTATGGTGGTGACCCCTTTTAATTTTCTGACTATTTGATCCAACTATATCATAATCTAAACACCTGGATGCCCAAAAGAACAGCTAAGGGATTTTCAAGCTAGGAGATGCATTATGACTGGATCTTCTTTTTTTTAGAATATTGTAACATATGGGAATTTAAAAAGATATTTCTGAAATCTCCATTTCAGTGTTGGGAAAGTTTAGGGTCAGAGAACACTTTAAATTAGAAAAAGTAGATTTTATTTGTTTACTTTTGTTGATTTTTCTTTTTTTAAAATATAAAAACTTGTATGTAACAGCTGCTAATCCAAATAATGATATTGTATTCCTAATTTAATTCACGGTTGCTATTTGGAATGAATTTCTAAATTTTATCGCTATTAATGGTGAGGAAAAATCAAGACAATAATAATTCTTAGAGAGGTACATGCAGAACCCATATTACCCAACAATTATGAATGATAACATCAATTTAGCAGTAAATTATGTTTGCTGCTTTTCAAGCTTTGTGTATTAGCTTGACCTTTGAGAAAATAATACGCTCTTTGGTTTACTTTGAAGGCAGGGAGTTGATGTTTCTCCGCAGTGGGAGAATTCAGTTCTCTGAACTTACAAATATTTGTTATCTTCTACCTGTCTCTCCTTTTTCTCATTAAATTGTGATAGAGTTTGATAAGATAGTCAAAAATTCAAAGTAATAGATAGAGGACTTCGTGCTGTTTTTCATCTGGGAGATTTAAAAGGCCAGAATGGGGGAGGAGTCTGTGGAGCAGAAGCAGAAATGGTGGTAAATATCTAAATAAATGCAGCCATTTGGAAGCTAAGGAGGTGCTGCTGCAAAGAAGAGTGGAAGGCAAAGCAATGGGAGGCATGAATTAAGTCAAATAGATAAAACAAGAAAATGGGACTATGCATCAGGGCATCCAGTGAACTTAGGGAAACTGAGGCCCTGACTAGAACATTATTACTAAGGGTCATATTGAAAAAGTTTGATGCCAGCTTCCCTCTCTGCCTTCCTTTCTTTTTCTTTTACCCTTATTTTTAAAAAAGAGAAACTTTCTGTTTTCTATTACCTCTACACATACTATTTTATTATACATTTGAGATGTTTGAATCAACTTAGATGAAAGTTAGCTTAAAGTGTAAGTAATTAAGTACAAACATGCAGAAAATGTTAAAGTTATATGCCCTGTGGAAGCTTAGAAATATAATTTCAAACTGACCCCCAGATATAGGATGATTCTGCATCTTGATCTATAAACCAAAAGAAAATAGATCTAGATAAAAAATGAGTTATTATGCAATAATAATAAATTTTGTTTTACAGATTTCACATTTTTAAAAATCAGAAAATGATTCTTGCCTTTTGACACAATCAGAATTAATGTAGACAAATGGGAACTATTGCAAGATTAGAAAGTGTTATTTATTAATTGTGACAGGAGAACTATACTCGTTTGTTTGCTCGGGGATCACATAGTCACTTTTCACGTAAAGAATTAATGGAATGCATTAAATACTTTAATTTGAAATCAAAATGAACATTTCTTTGCTTACCCTTGACAGAAGTCATCTTTTTCAGTAAGAACGCCCTGAGTGATGAGACTAAAAATGGTGTTCCATAGGAAGCAGTGAATTGGCTTTTTTCCTACACACAGTTTGATTCAGCAAATGGAAAAAATTCACTGCTTCATTGTGTATTAATGCATAGGTTAGGCAAAAGTTCACTAAAACTGTCTATTCATCTGCGTATAAAAAGTCGAGTGCTATCCAGGAGAGGCTGTTAAATGTTCCACAGCATTGCAAATTTGCCTAATAAAGGAGAGTGGTATTTTGCCATTAACTCGTTAAACTTCATTGCAATATTTTTACTTTTTACACATTTTAAAGTCAATTGAAATAAAACCTGAAAGAGTTTTATGCAGTCAAAGGAAAATATGAACTATATTTTGCCTTTTGAGTATTATCAGGGAATACCAGAATGCTATAGTCTGCAGGTAGTGAAAAAGGCTATTCATTGAAGACAGATATGGAATTCCAGATGATAAGTAAAACACTTTATAATCAATTTTTATTTATACCTATTTAAAGATGGTACCTTGGTGAGCATAGAGAATGATGCACTATTGGGCAGCATCTAACATTTTGTGTTGTGTCTGTAATAGCTGAAAGCTCTGAAAAGAAAGTAGACAAGTTGGAAATAAGTATTGTTGGTACCTGCTTACCATCCTCAGAAATTCAATCAGGCTGTGGTTGGAAATATTAAGAAAGAATTCTTGCAATAAGTATAGAAATGACAGAATGGTAAGAGTTTACATATGAGGGATGTTTTAACATAATTCTCATTATAAATATAATTTCCACCAAATCCATCCCTGTTCATGGGGACATGGTTTTATAGTTTCCTTGCATTCTGTACGTAATGTTAAGCATTGTTTTAAATAAATGCTTCCTTCCAGAAAACATGTTAAAACAAATAACCCACCATTGGAAGTACCGCTGTGCTTATAACTGAATTATATGAATTTTGAAGCCACATCTCCCCAAAGTTGCCTGTAAGAAGAAAAAAATGGCTTAACTTTATTCATTCCTAGAATTTCTTTTCCACATTTAATATCCCATCTAATGGATTTTATGGTCTTCTTCTTGAATATTTGAGACTTTATCTGGAAAATGTAAATGCTTTGAAATAGGTCATCAAACAAATGTATTATTTCCTATATTTTAAGCTAGCCAATATGAAGAAACATTTTTGAACATTACAGGTAGTATTCTTTAAAAACATTTATTCCTCCTTTATCTATTTGCAAAGAGTATCATCTCTATGTAAACATAATGCTTAATTAAAACTATTTTCTAAAGCTTTGTACACTTGTATGATTTTAGGTGACTTTTTTTTTTTTAATATCTTTACTGATTGCCTCTTACCCAACTAGCCACATTCTGGAGCTTTCTCTATATATCTCCTAGACTTTGGTTTTTCCAGTTAGGCACATAGTTTAGTTTTGACCGTGCAGTTGACAAATCACTTAAAAATGTATTTTTTGCTCCATCTGATACCTTTAGTCTTATTAAGATCATATCCAAATAACTTGAAACTCACCATAGATATCCACTTTCTTCATCTGTAATCCCCACCATCTCTAAATTAGAAATTGTAGTCCATCAATGGGCTTCCAAATTACAGAAACTGTTTTACATAAATTGCTCAGAAAGAAAAATTCCACTCCACATAGAAAACTCATTTGTTCTTAAGACTGCTGTTAGCACATGTTGGCTCCTAGAAAAAAGTTTTAAAATGTCACCCCCTTCTCTCCACATAGCTTCTTTTGAGTAGATGCAGCTCTGCAGTTGCACAGGTTTTAAGGCAGAGCACACACTAGATTTCTGCTGCAATGTGCTCCTGAGCTGGGGACACTTATGTAGTGACCCGCATGCCCAGTCTTACACTAAGTGCAATCTCCAGATTAAAAGATGTTGGGGCCATTTCTGAAAGGAAATACGTGATATGATTTGGAAGCAGGCATAGTCTTACATTTACAGAATACATATTTTTACATTATATTGATAGATTTTATTTTGATATTAATAGTATCTGCTTATTTTAGTATATTTAGAACATATTAAAAAAACAAGAGAAATCACTTTTTCCCCCAGAGTTAGCCATTGTTAGTATGAGGCTTGTATTTTATTTTTTGCTTTTTGACTGAAAAAGAAAGAATAAATGCTGCTCAAATCACTCAACACTTACATATATTGTAACAATCATTTTTAATGACTTCATAATATTTCAAAATGGATAATTTGCTGATCTCTAGTTGTTGGACAAATGGATAGCTTAGGTAAAATATATTTCTACGATTTGAATCTCTGATGTTAAACATTTGTATAATAAATTACTCACCTTTTAATAGCATAAAAATTTCCATTTAACCTAAACTAGAGACCACCACTAGTGAACAATCTGTTTCTGTGTTTCTGTTAACAATGCATTATTATTAGTATTTTAATTATAACCATATCGTTACAGGAAAAAATGTTTTATGAATTTCAGTGTCTGACCTTGAGGATTAGTTTTTATTGTTCATACTGAAATTTTAATAGTATAATATATACAGGGTTTGTTTACTATTCTAGGGAAAGCCACAGATTTGTTTATTCAAAGACTGTCAGGCAACCAGATGTAGAACTGAGAATAACTTGCAAATTTGATTCGTTTTCTAATCAAAGCAGGGCTCAACTTTAAGAACAAGTACAAAACGTTATTTCTGTTGCAAATATTCTAACTTGCAAAAGTATAAAAGAGAAACAGTAGCAGTACCATTCATTTTACTATTCTTTTGTTTGAAAAGATTCCTTTAGCAGAAAAATTATTTATACTGCTGTTTTAATGTTTGCAATTATTGCATGTGAAGACAGAGCCACTTTATCAAAGAAAAAGTTGCCCCATCTACTTCCTACTGACTGACAAGCACTGGGATTGCAAGAGACATTTTTCAATCCATGTATTAATAGATGTAGATTCTTTTTAAACAAGTGGCTCCCTCTTTTACTTTCCATTTATTTTCCTCTCAGCATCTAGGTTCAGTGCCTATTTTTAATGAAGTTTCCATTAGCTGTCACTCATTGGTATCATTAATCAAATAGCATCTCTAACAGCTAACCGGGATTTCTCAGAGTAAACTGGTATATTAAAAATTTTCAAGGTCATAGGGAAGTGCAAAGTGACGAATATTCTTAGATGAATTCCAGTTTACATATCACATAATAAAATCCAATAGTTTCCAGAGTGTATGCTCATAAGAAATAATACATGATAGTTGTTTTATGCCATGAAGTTTTAATGTGGTCTGTTACACAGCAACAGATGACAGAAACAACCCCCAACATCTTCAATGACCTTTTCTGATTTTACAGCATTTTGGGAGGGAATTGGATGTTTATGAAAACAAATGAATGGGATTAATGTCCACCCAGGCTAACATGAGGCAGAAAATGTAAACATGGGCACGTGGAGGCAAAAAGGAACATGAGTGAGTATCACCATCTTGCAGAAAGCCTGGGGCATGCTCTGGATGATGAAAGTGGTATGACCAAGTTTATACAGGTACTCAGGGCCTGAGGAGCACAGGTGACAGTCTGGTATTAGCAAGGTTGTTGCTAATGATGCAAATACCCAGGAAGCCAAAGCGATTGGCTTTGGCTATGAGGTGTCCTGCCTTTTTTAAAGAAACAAATATCTGCTACTGATTTTGGGCTTTTGCCCCAATGCTCATTAAGACACATTCATTCCTCTTTAAAATGGCATTAGTCATATGAAGGTCAAAAGAACCTCTTTCATGCTCCATGGAGGCAGCATTTTGTTTTGTTCCTGGGAAGTAGATCAGTGTGTGAGCACATCCATCCCTGCTTACTGAGAAAAGCCTTCTTTCCTGTCAGATATCCCTCCATGCAGATGGGGGAGGGTCTTGCCCCCACACCTGGCAAAATGTATCCTAAGTTGTGTGTGACTCACTTTTCTTACAAAGTCAACTGAGACAATGCTGTATTTGAGAGAAAAGGCCTAGTTGTGATGATTTCCCCTTGTCTTAATTCATATGTCGAGAAAGCTTGATAATTGGACGATATAACTGGACATTCCCTTATTGCCACTGCTTTATGTTCTCCAACATTATGATCCACTATTTTACTAAAACCAATTTATAAAAAAAAGCCACATGCCTGCATTTCAGTTAAAATCACTGTTGACTGTATCATTTATTACTTTCATTCCTGGTGACAAATGTCACTCAGAAAAGAAAAAAATAGGGAAAATGAAAAAAGTTGTTTCTTATACTGAACTGGTATATTTTCTATCTTTATGTAATGGAATATTTTCCTTTTTCCCTTGATAGCTAAGATACTCAAATAAACTTTATGTACACTTATTACTGCTTTCTTCAGGTACAACTATGCCTAAAGTGAGAAGTGGATGCTCAATAAATATTTGTGTCTGTTTTTTTTATCATATGCTAACTCAACTTCCTTTCGCAATCAGTAAGTTTTCTTCCACACTTTTCTTCCCACATTTTCTACAACTTTGTGATTGAATTAAAATGTTGCAGGGGCACAAAGAAAATTTTGGGTGTAGTGGAAATGATGTGTATCTTGATAATGGTGGTTACACTGGTTTATACACTTGTCAAGCTGTACCTCTCAAAAAACAGGTGCTATTTGTAGTATCTAAATTATACCTCAATAAAGTAGATTTTTAAAAAAACAGGTGTACAGAGTAAATGTTCATATAATGACTGCAGGTCTCTTTGGCATGCTAAAATATCAACAATATCTTTTCAGGAAAGAAATATACTATTAATATTTCAAAATATTGATATAATAGAAAGCATGCTTAAGAATACTTAAGACATTTATTTTAAAGATAGTTCCTGTATTTAGCAGTAAAGACACAAAACTGAGTCATATAAAACAGAGGTAAGTATCAGAAAATAAACTAATAACGGGACCTTGGGAAATGCTTCCTTTTCTGCAAAATTGAAATTAATGGCTGCTCTTTCATTAAAATAGCGATAAGATGTTTTGTTTCTATGAGAACCTTTTGTCAATGCATAGTAGATACACATTTATATATGCATTTTACTACTGGGTTAATGTAAGCTTAAATGAAAAGTTCACATAATCTCATAATAGTTTAAAGCCCATGTGTATTAAAATACAGTATCCATGATTCCATAGGCCATAGAATATTTTAGCACCTTTACCAGGTATGCTAAATTTTCCATGTACATCATCAAAAACCTGTAAGCAACATTTTCAGCCATTTGGGACTAGGGCCTGCCAGGATCTTGGATGTGACATGTCAAAATTTGGGATGGGAGCTGTCACCATTCTGGGTCATGTCTCCCACAGGACCCTCAGATCAAGTCAGGAAGAACACGACAATTTCTTAACCATGTGTGCGTCATCTATCCCCAGGGGGAGACCGAAGTGAGTGATAAATGTGTCCAACAGAAAGCATCTCACAATCAAACATGTTTTAAAAATGATTAGGAACAAAATCTATAGATAAGTCAAACCAGTTCCAAATGATAACCTAAAACAATAATAGAGGTATCAGCAAAAGAATAAATCATTTAAGCAAGAAAATAAGCAAATGACAGGTAATCTATTGACTTTGATTATAAGAAAGGCAGGAAGAGAGAAATGTAGTGTCACAGACACCAAAGGGAAAGAGGGAAACTGGACAACTATCTGTCACCATACAAAATCAACTTGAATGTAATACCTGGAACTATACAAATATTAGAAGATAACCTAGAGAAAACTCTTCTGGACATTGATCTAGGCAATGAATTCATGACTAAGACCTCAAAAGCAAATGTAACAAAACCAAAAATAAAAAAATGGAACTTACTTAAACTAAAAAGTTCTGCACAGCAAAAGAAATAATCAACAGAGTGAACAGATAACCTGCAGAATGGGAGAAAATATTTGCAACTCTGCAACTGACAGGGGACTAATATCCAGAATTTACAAGGAACTCAAACAATAACAACAACCAAAAAACAAATAACCCCATTAAAAGGTGGGAAAAGGACATGAATAGGCATTTTTCCAAAGGACAAATAGAAATGGCCAAAAATATGAAAAAAATGCTCGACATCACTAATTGTCAGAGAAATGCCAATTAAGACCACGGTGAGATATCATTTTACAACAGTCAGAATGGATATTATTAAAAAGTCAAAAAATAATAAATGTTGGTGGGGATGCAGAGGAAAGGGAGTGCTTATACACTGTTGGTGGGGATGTAAATTAGTACAACCTGTATGGAAAACAATATAGAGATTTCTCAAAGACCTAAAAACAGAACTACCACTGGATTCAGTAATCCCACTACTGGGTATCTACCCAAAAGAAAAAAAAAAAAAGCAGCAACATGGATAGAACTGGAGGCCATTATCTTAAGCCAAATACCTCAAAAACAGAAAGTCAAATGCCTCATATTCTCACTTACAAGTGGTAGATAATATGTAATCATGGCCATAGAGTAGATCGATGGTCATTGGAGACTGGAAAGATGGGAGGGTAAGGGTGTGAGAGATGAGAAATTACTTAATGGGTACAATGAACATTATTTGGGTGATGGATACACTAAAAGCCCAGACTTCACCACTATGCAATATATCCATGTAACAAAATTGCACTTGTACCTTATAAATTTATATAAATAAAAAAACACATCAAAGTGGAGGACACAACATAAGATGTTACAGAGATCTGGGAGGATGAGGTACATGAGAACATGTATACAGGTATGAGCACATGTGCACACATGCATCGCAAAGAATTTATGAAGAAGACCCCAAAGGCAATCACAGCAACAACCAAAATAAATAAATGGGAACTGATCAAATTAAAAAGCTTCTGCACAGCCAAAGAAACTATCACCAGAGCAAACAGACAACCTACAGAATGGGAGAAAATTTTTGCATGCTACAAATCCGATAAAGGGCTGATAACTAGAATCTACTTAGAACTCAGGAAAATCAACAAGAAAAAATCAAACAACCCTATCAAAAAGTGGGCAAAGGACATGAACAGAAACTTTTCAAAAGAAGACAGAGTAATGGCCCAAAAACATATGAAAAAATGCTCAACCTCTCTAATCATCGGGGAAATGCAAATCAAAACCACAATAAGATATCATTTAACTCCAGTGAGACTGGCCTTTATGAAAAAGTCCCAAAACAATAAATGTTGGCATGGATGCGGAGAGATAGGAACACTCATACACTGCTGGTGGGACTGCAAACTAGTGCAACCTCTGTGGAAAGCAATATGGAGATACCTTAAAGAGATACAAGTAGAAGTACCATTTGATCCAGCAATCCCATTACTGGGCATCTACCCAAAAGAACGAATGATACTCTATAAGAAAGACATCTGCACCCGAATGTTTATAGCAGCACAATTCACAATTGCAAAGATGTGGAAACAACTCAAGTGTCCATCAATACATAAGTGGATTAATAAAATGTGGTATATGTATACCATGGAGTACTATTCAGCTTTAAGAAACAATGGTGATATAGCACCTCTTGTATACTCCTGGATAGAGCTAGAACGCATCCTACTAAGTGAAGTATCCCAAGAATGGAAAAACAAGCACCACATGTACTCACCATCAAATTGGTATTAACTGATCAACACATAACTGTACATATAAGAATAACATCTACTGAATGTCAGGCAGGGGGGAGGGGGGAGGGGGAGGGGGAGGAGGGGCGGGTACGATGTGCAGCCTGTAGTCAAGCTTTGGAGATTGCTTTAGGAAAGAGACATAAAAGTTTGAGATTTTAGATAAAGGCACAAATTTTGCTACCTGAATTTGTGTTAAAAGAGAAGGGGAGAAGTCAATTTAGCTGGTATAATTTTACTTCATCTAATTTCTTTCTTGATGCATAATTGTTCTTTAGTGATTTGGAGTCATTTAAAGCTCTTATTTTTCTATATGTAACATGTGTCTATACAAATTTAAAAAGAACAAAATGAAAACCGTTATTGCACTGTTAGATATTTTTTATCCTCGGCTATTTGTAAACATTTAGAAAGAATTGCTTTTCAGAAAGTTGATTGATTGGCTGATGTCATTTTGAATAACGTGGGACAATCTATTTCACAGAAAGAAAAGGTAGCTCTATCCTCTATTTGGAAGCAACTCAACTCTTAAATCTCAGGCACTCTTAGTGTTCAAATAATCAAAGTTAAATTCCTTTCAGAACCCTGACTTGGTGGACCTTTCAGTGGGTGTTTTGATGAACTGTCTGGCTGATTGATTGACAGGCCTTTCCTCATTGGGCTGAATTGATTGCCAAGGTGTCTGCAATAAAAGGACCATGATGTGTATTACATGAATGGATTCAGCTGTTAGTCTTTTATATATAGTTTTTAAGAGACTATAGATCAGTATGCATTGGGACTCCAATGTTATGCTTCAGCTTTTTCATTCTTTTAATGTTATATACAATATATAAATATATAAAATATATAAATATATAAAATATATCCAGTTGGAATATAAAGTTTAGGTTTCTGGAAAAATATGTTAATATTGTAAAAGACATCACGTAATATTTAACTATAGCATCAATAATTTATTAATGAAGGATTAATAGTCAATGACTTACCTATTTCTGCAACTATGTAATAACAATCATCCTTCAGTTCTGACTTGTCCAAAACACTTCTGGAGGAATGGAGGGAGATACTCTCTGTTTGCATCCTCTATATGTTTGGGAAAGTTATTTTAAATTTCCCAACCAAACTTCCCCTGGACTCTGAAACCAAGCTCCTGAGTTCAAATTTTGACTCTACATTTCATCACCGTAGGATTTTGAGCAAGTTTACATAACTACCTTGTGCTCCATTTCTTCTTCTCTATAACTAAGATTGTATTACCTCTTACAGATATAATGATGATTACATGAGTTACTAGATATATAGCATATTGGATATGTTTTTATTATTATCAATAACCCCAACCTAGAGAACTGTGGTTCACATCCATCAATTTCTAGGTGAATGAGGGTGTGGACAACTTATTAGAATTCCAGAAGGCCCATTCTTCTTTCTGAATCTTACTATAAGGGCCACTGTAATAAGATCATAAAAAATGTGGTATTTTAATCAACGTCCACTAAACAGGCAGTTATTGGGTATCTACCAATTGTCACACTTTGTATTACCCTTTAAGATACAGAGACAAATAAGATGAAATCTCTTCCTTAAATCTCAATCAAATAAGAATGTTCTCAAGCATTTGAGCATCTGTGACCTGCCTTGTTCCTAGAGGTATATATGGAAGACTGGGTAACTGAATCAGTGCAGGGCACAGTCAAGACACTTGACATGAAAAGGGCCATGTGGTCACATCTTTCAAAGGCTCCTTGGAGTATCATTAAAGACAGAAATTTCATAATTGAATTTTAGTGATATTTATGGGGGAGGTAGAGGTTTCAGTGCCCTCTATCTCCAGTGCCCCGTGAGCTTGGGGCTCAGGGTAATCCCTGCAGGACTTGCCCTAGCCCTACCCAGGAGTTGAACCTGTTTGTAAAAGACACGAATTTACAAATTGGCTTAAAGATGAAGGTATTAATACCTAACTCCATCAGGGAAAGGGAAGTTGTAGAACCCATGGTCTTGATATAATTACAGAGTTAAAATAAGAAGAACACATTTCTGGTTTAAAGATTAACAACAATGTACCACAATTTTGAAAGTTTTATAACTTTCACCTACATAGGGGTTAGAACATTCATTATGATCAGAAGAAAACTGGAGAAGGCTTTAAAGAAAGACTAATAGTTATATTACAAATGACGGAGATTTAAGCACTTAGACATTTGAACAAATGTTTAATCTATGTTAGATCTGGCTTTTTCTATTGCTTTTGTTGGTTGAAATAAACTTGATCAACAATAGGAGATTTTGTGATTTAGAAGAGATAGGGTAGCTTTAAAGCCAGGCAAAGACAGATGAGAATATATGGTGATAGGGTGACAGGATGAAAAATCTTAACCTGTGATTCTAAATATGTAACCTCGGGCAAGATATTAAATTTTTTATTTCTCTAGAACTCCTGCAATATACGTAAGCCAAAAGTTGATTGGTACTAATATGTGTAGAACACGTGGCAAAATGCTTGTGTGCCTGGCATTTCAATAGCATCTCAAAAAAGAACAGTTGTTAATGTTTACTCAAGCCATTGAGATAAGTATATCTAACAGCGGACTAGGGAGACTGCTCCAAACTCATTTTCTTTGGGAAGTATTGAGTGACCTTCCATTCTGGGTTAGGTGACGCTGCTTGCTTGCGTGCTTTCTCCACTGGAATGTAAGTTCTTTCAGGGCACGAAACGAATGTTTTTCTCTAATTACTCAATACCTAGTACAAAATCTTCCTCTTAGAAATCATTTAATCAATGTTGAATGCTGAGTTCCAGTCTACTTATTAATTTTGGTAATCACAGAAGGTTCTAGATAATAATAAATGCAATTCTGTAGAGAACACAGAATCTCCAAACAACACATTTTCTTTCCTGTGATGGGCAGGAACAATAGCTGGAAATTATTTTGATTTTGGCAATATTTTTCAATTTTACTTAAAATAATTATGGTTTTTCTGGATAATCACTTGCTTAATGGTTATTTCACAAAAAATTATTTTTACCTAATATGATGTTTGAGGAAAATGCATTGAGGGCAAGGGTTTCTTTTAGAAATTATTTTTAGTAAAGTAGACTGTTAAATATTGCACAGTTCATTCTCCTTGGCTACAGTGAAGTGATTATGAAAACTGTCTATTATTCCTCTGTTAAATATTTATAGAGTCTATTTAATGTGGTTAATAATGCTAACATGGCAAGTCACTCAAAAGTTAGGAGTAGTAATTTAAATGATCTTGAAAATTGAATAAATTTTTAGAACCAAATGGGACAAATCCCAACAAATTAATGTGTTTTTCTCCATAAAAATCAAAATTACAATGAGAAAACAATTCTTCTTCTTCTTATTTTTTTGCTGAGCTACTAAACACAGAGTTGCTAAAGTCTTCAACTTCTATGGAATCGTAACTAATTTATTTTACTTTCCTTTAGCTCCTTACACAATAGCAGAACATTTACCAGGACCCTTCAGGAGCAATAGTAACATACACTGACGTTATTGACACCTAAATGTCATAAATAGCAGCGTGTGTTTTTCATGGGAGCTTTCAAATTTCTTGTCTTTCTTCTAGTTGCTACTTTATACTTCAGATTCTTGGCAAAGAACCAATAAAAAAGTGCTGGATACATAATGGGTATGTGTGTAGAATACTGCCCTTGTACGGCAAATTGAATCAATTTTCTTTACTATATTTTCTAAATAGTGTCATTTAATCAAGAGGAGATTTGATTATTGAGTGGAACCTAGACATGCTCTATTTTGTTTTTTTGTCTCCATAAAGGAAGTTGAAAAGCAAATTTATAGATCATCTAAACTCACAGGATGTTATTTGCTGACCTTGCTAATAGTTTTGTGCTAATGAACATATAATAGTTTTTAAAAGTTGTTTGTAGTCTTTGTTAGGAAGAAGAAAAACAGATCATCATAAATTAAGAAATAGTAATTTATAAGAAGATAATGTTTTAAAGTTTAAGAACTATGACATCCTCTATTTTCCAAGCAGTATTTCACGTTTCTTCTTTGAAATCCTTGCTTCAGTTTGGCTGGACTCTCTTGGTTTCCTTTTCACCTCACTGGCCACGTAGGTTTGCTCTTGACCATTAGAACTCTAGATATTGGAGCATCTTTTGGGCTCAATGCTTTGCTGACCCTTCTCCTCTATCCACATAGCACATCATGTAATCCCATCCAGGCCCAGGGCCTTAATTCCAGCTATGGAGTGATGATTCCCAAATATATCCCTCACTTCCTCATTGAGTTTCAGACTCTCACATTTTCTAGACTAATTGGCATTAGCTGTTGGAGGTTAAATAGGCATGCTAAATGTATTATGTCCAAAACAGAGTCTTTGAAACCAGCAATGCTACAATCTTCTCCATGTTGCTAAAAATCCTTAAAGCTTGTCCCATTGATAAGGCCAGAAACCCAGAAGTCCTTCCTACTTTCTCACTCTGATGTCTGACTTCTAGTCCTTCAAAAAATCCTGTTTATTCTAAAGGGATGCTTCTCCTGGACTCCTTGGCTACTGCCCTAGTTTAGGATATTATCAAATCTTGCCTTCCTAGAGTAATACCCTCAGACTGTTCTTTCTGCTCTCATTCTTGGTCTTCCTCCAGCACACCAGCCCCCAGCTAAACATCTAAGAAGACCTTTTTACAATTTAAGTCAAACTGCCTATTCAAAACCTTCCAAAGGCTCTTCTTTGAATTGGTCAAATCTCAACCCCTTTACCATGGCTTGCAAGGCTCCACATGAGCTGACCTATGCATACCCCAGTCCCTTCTTCTCCTATCCCTTTCTTTCCTCCCTATGCAATCACCTTCATTAACACTGGCCTTCTTCATCAGGGGTCAAAAAACTTTCTGTAAAGGACAGATAGTAAATATTTTAGGCCTTTTAAGACATACTGACTTTGTCAACTGCTTCATTCTGCCATTGTTTCATGCCAGCAGCTATAGATAATATGTAAACAAATGAGCCTGGTATTGTTCTGATAAAACTTTATTTATAGTGATTCAAATTAAATTTTATGTAATTTTCACAAGTCACAAAATATTATATGTCTTCACATTTTTTCAACCACTTAGACTACAAAAACCATTCTTAACTCACGGACTGTACAAAAACAGGCAATGAGCCAGATTTGGCCCACAGAACACCATTTGCTAACCCCTGTTCTTGACTATCCTTAGACTTTTCCATCTCTGGACTTCTGGGTGCTTCTCCCAGATCTTTGCATAGTTTGCTCCTTCAGATCATCTCTGTTTCTGCTCCCAGGTCCCTTCCTTGGAGAGGACTTCCCTAGAAACCATAACCTTTTTTCTCTGTGCACTCACTTGCTTTATGTACTGTACAGAAGTTATCACATTTTGAACTAAATTATTTATTAATACTAATTTACTCATTTAATGTTTTGTCTTTTCTTTGAGAATGTTGGCTCCACATAGGCAGGGGCCTTACCTTTTGTTCACTCATTCCCCAGCTCCCGTTATAGTGCCTGGTACTTAGTGGTCAATTAACGTTTGCTGAATAGATGACAGTGTAACCATAGCCATCGCTTTTGCTTAAAAACAGATTTTATGGTAAAATGGACTACAGCTCAAATTTTAATTCTACAAACGTTGGCTTGATAAATCTGGCCAGATTATCTAAGCATTGTGAGCATCAGTTTTTTTTTCTATGATATATATTTAATAGTAACATAGAGGTTGGTTGAAAAAATAACACAGAAGACATGTGTAAAGGGCTTAGACCAGTGAGTGTTATAAACTAGTAATGGAATTTACATGAATGTGAATTATTGTTAGCCTCACTGGACTCTAAGCTTTGAGAGAAGAGACCCTATTGTTTTTGTTTACTCTTATAATCCTAGATTCTAGCACATGGAAAGACCAATAAATATTGTTGGTTTAATAAGTGAGTGAATGAATAAATGAATGATACAGAAAGTCAAACACTGCAAGTGTGACAGGCCTTTTGACATAATGTGGAAGTATTAACAAAAGTAAATATGTCACATTCTGTCAGATAATCACAGGAATTTCATTGCTTTATACCATTGTATTCTACATACTGGGTTCTTTATGGTCATTTTCTGATCTTTGAAGGCTATGTGAACTGGGAACTTCAGTAGCTGGTGAAGTGGATCTAATTAAGTTCATCTTAGTGAACAAAAACAGTTGGTTCTACGGGAAGTTAAGAGACTTAGGATTTATTTATATATCTATAAAAAATGAGACAATGTGGCATACCTGATACATATGATCTTCCCAGGTTCTGGGAGAGATTTAGTTTACAACTGCAAAGCTCTCTCCACAAAAATCAAGGTTTGGTAGAGCTACAGTTTATGGACTGACCCTCCAGAGAGAGCTTTCTATATGATTTGAATGTGTACCCCCAAATGGACTGTGTCGGAAACTTAATTCCCAATGCAACAGTGTTTAGAAATGGAAACTTTAAGAGGTGATTGGAACGAGATGGCTCTGCCTTCTTGAAAGGATTAATGCCATTTTCTCAGGAGTGCATTCCTTTTAAAAGGACAACTTCAGCCACCATCTCTTTCTCTCTCACCCTCTTCTTGCCCTTCCGCCATGGGACGATGCAGCAAGATGGCCCTCATAAGATGCTGGCCTCTCAGTCATGGACTTCACAGCCTCCAGAACAGTGAGATATACGTTTCTGCTCATTATAAATTACCTAGTATGTGGTATTCTGTTACAGCAGTACAAAATGAACTAAGATGAACTAAGAGCTC
The DNA here is from genome assembly GCA_004363605.1 of Indri indri. Taxonomy (NCBI): domain Eukaryota; kingdom Metazoa; phylum Chordata; class Mammalia; order Primates; family Indriidae; genus Indri; species Indri indri. The sequence goes on from RJWJ010001115.1 coordinate 101,196, forward strand.
ATTTGGATCAGGCTACATCTATAGGTACAATGGCTTCTGGAATTGAATTCGAAGGATGTTACATTTGAGAGTCCTTTTTAGAAATTCTTACTCTATTTGCAAACTTATATCAACTTTTATTTTGTTATATTACTGTGAACTTTCTCTTGATTGCCAGGAGTTTGTCTGGTCCACAGTTCATGTGATTGTGATGTGATGTAAAAGATCAATAATCCCTTTGAAGTTTTCATTTCAGAATGAAATTATCTAATTTTCTATCTCTTATAATTTTGTCAAGAAAAATGTTAAAAAGATTATGCTAAGCCATTAAAATATATAAGACATGAACTTGAGTCTAGTAAATATGATTTTAAATGAATCATGTAAATGTATATCTTTATGAAAATTTTGAATTAAATGTATTTTTTTTGCACCTGAGGTTTTAGTATGTATATGGAACAATACTGAACACATTCCAGAAAGGAAAATTTTAGAAACATGCTGTACTTAAAAAAATTACTACAACAATAACAGAAACAAAAGGCCATTACAAATTATATAGGAGCTAGATAGTGGGTATGACACTGTAGTTAAATGTTTACTTTTGAGCTGAGTATGTTCTGAGCCGTGCTACATGAAGTTCAATGTGGTCTGCAGAATAATCAATTTCACTAAAAAAGGATTTTGTAAAAATATATGTTTTTGAGGGAACCTTAAGTTAGAAAGTACATTTATCTGTAGATATATTTGCTACCTTTGCTTCAAACATTGGTAAATTGCTCTAATCACAGTTTGAAGTGGAACAATGCAACTTATAATCAAATATTGTTTCTTTGAAACTATGAGAAATAAATATAATATATGTATATATAAGTAGTATATATTTTTTCATTTGTTCTTATATATGTATATGAGCACATATACATGCATATGTATTTATGTAAATGTATGTGTATTTTTTTGTATATGTGTGTGTATGTATGTTTCCATAAGGATGCTTTCACTTTAAATAACTTAAAAAAGTCTGAAATAGCTTAATTGGAATTTCTTATCTTATGTAACATGCAAAGTAATTGCAAGGCTGATTGGTTCAACTGCTAAACAATATTACCATGGCTCAGCTGTCCTCAGAATGTTGGCTTTAACCTCAGGCTTGTTCCTTTGTGATTGTAATTTTGGCTGCCACAGCTCCAGCTTGTACTGTCCCTCAGAAACTTACTCAGGGGCAGGAAAAGGTATTCTTCTCAAAAATCTTTTTCTTTTTTCTCTTTAAATCAAAGAGTTTCTTGGTATGACTTATTTTAATAGAAAAAATACATATCTATTTTTAGGTAAATTATACTCAAGAACAATGGAATTTCTAGGATAAGCTTCATCAGGAATTGAAGACAGGGCTATCTCCATTGGCATTGGCCAAGTAAGGGGTGGAAGGTGGTCACTTGATCTACAATGCACTTTTGCCAGCCAGGGAAACAGGAGAAAAACCTTTCGGAGATAGCAAATCATGTGTGGCACAAATATTAACTTTCTATTACCTATGCCCACTAACATTTTTAGTTCTTTTATATTTGTCTTAAATTCTTTTAATCAATATTAAGTAAACAAGGCATAGTGTCTATTGATATGAAATTGAGTAGTTCTTATTCTAAACTTGAGAGCAGAATGTGTGATGATTGATTTTATGTGTCAACTTGACTGGGCTAGGGTATACCCAGATAACTGGTAAAACATTGCTTCTGGGTGTGTCTGTGAGGGTTTCCAAAAGAGGTTAGCATTTGAGCCAGTAAACTGAGTAGGGACGATCTGCCTTTGCCAACACGGACATGCACACATCCAATCTGTTCAGGGCCTGGATAGAACAAAAAGGCAGAAGAAGGAAAAAATCACTCTCTCTCTTCTTGAGCTGGTCCATTCATCTTCTCCTGTCCTTGGATATCAGAGCTCCTGGTTCTCAGGCCTCTGAACTCTGACTGAGAGTTACACCATTGGCTGTCTTGGTTCTCAGGCCTTTGGACTGGACTGAATTACACCACTGGCTTTCCTGGTTCTCCAGGTTTCAGACAGCATTTTTGGGATTTTTCAACCTCTGTAATTGGTGAGCCAACTTCCACAATAAATCTCCTCTCCTATCTATCTATCTGTCTATTCATCTTTTATTGGTTCTATTTCTCTGGAGAACCCAGATATGCAATGCAAAATTATTAAAAAATAATCCAGAAAAAAGGTAAAAACCTCCTTCTCAGTTTCATTGCTCCTTTAGGTGCACCCATTCTCCTCTACAGGGTTCCTTATTTGGTTAGAGTTCCGTTTCCTCCTCCTTTTCATCTCTATCCCTACCAGGCTGCTGTACTTATCTTCCTCAGGGGCCCTTTCAACCATTCTGCCACTCCTTGGAGTCCAGCCTCCAACCCTCAGACCCAGAGAAATAAATGAAACCTTCCTGTCCCCAAGCAAGTCCCTCTTCCATTATACTCTTTATGAATTATTGATGGAGCAAGCATCTATTTCTTTCATAATTACCCATGCTACCCACACGAGATTGTTCTGTTGTCCAGGGCCTAAACTACACAATTTCAAGATTTGATGATACTTTTGTCTGGTATTGGTTCAAGACTTCTTCATGAGTAATGGCTACACCTATTACAAGCACCTGACTCATTGTGTTTACCCAAGTGGTCCCTGCTTGTGTTAAGGAGGAGTCTATCCCTAGAACAACTTCTAATTTCCACCCAAAAAGGCAGAATTGGCTTCTGACCCAGATATTATCATTTTTTTCAACTGTGAAATTTAAAGATACGAAAGTACCTTTTACAAGAAAAAGAAACTGCTGGAAATGTTAAAATATAGATTGTTGTTGCAACACATCATGTTGGAAATTATGTGCTTTGCTAAGTAGCAGCCCCTTTAGTATACAGTTTTGTAGCATTATCGTTCTCTGTAGTCACATTGACCAAGGTTAGTAGCTTTCTTTTGTCTGTATTTTCATGTTTTATGTTACTGTAATTTATGTTTTAGGGATATTATGTTAAAAGAAGCAGCTGATTTTGTGATAAAAATGTCTGAGAGTGGATGGGACTTAAAGGAGGGATATAGTTTATATATATATGTGTATGTTTTACAGCCTAAAGATTTTTTTTTTAAAAAACTTCTTGCAAATTTTCTTTAGGAGTATCAACCAGCTAATCAACACGTATTGCTGAGAACTCATCTCTTAGGCCTGGAAGTGATCTAGGAGCTATATGTGATATGCTATTTAAATTTAAGACAAGCCTCTAGTGTCAAATGTTTTAGTCATTCTTTCTGAAGATGTCACATTCCTCATAAACCTGAATGGGCATTTCTAAAAGTCCTACATTTATTGGGTTTAAAAGAAAGGTTGACTCGTATTTTGAAAACTCAATACCTGAATGACAGATAACTTGTAGCAATTTGTTTTGGGTTAACAAATGGAATTTTATTTGCTTTGTGCAGTGAGAAAATAAATATAGTCGTATGTTTGACAAAATAGATTTAAATGTTTCTTATACATAGAATTAATTTTATTTAATTAGTTAAAACAGTCTCATGATGGCAGCATGTGCATTTTAGTTTTTACTGCATTTTAGTAGGATATAGAAGCATACTCAGTTGTTTATTTCTCTTTTGAACAAATATGTTTTTCTTGTTTGCACTAACATTGAGTCATTGCAAAAATAATTCCTCCCACCCTGGGTTTGCTACAGTTACACAAAATTCTCCCTTAGTATTTTCTGCCTGGAGAGATAACTGTTTTCTATCTTCATGGCAGAATCTATCGAAAGGACTGTCCAGTGACTGTGTTTCAAGAAAAATTGCTGATTGAAAATCATGGAACAATGTACTATCGAGCATTGCTCAGGTAAACCTCTCTTTTAATGGCTGAGGGTCACCTCGTCTCAGAATAAATTACACACATCCACAGAAGTTTAGTTTAGAAGAAAGCTTTCACCAAATGTCCCTTTTGAGACCCGCACAAGATGTTTGGAAAATATTTTTTAAGAGATCGTAAAAATGTGATAGTAAGTATATTCATGATCATGCCCAAAGGCTGAATAACTCATAGAATATTCTATGGTGCTTCACCAGGGCCTTTAAAAAGTTGTTCAAAATCATTCTCAGCTGAACTTTGAAAAATGTGACTTGATCTTGACAACACTCAATTATAGAGAAGAGGTCCTCGGTTTAATAATGCATCAGCGGGTGATTTGACCAGAATTTTTTTTTGTAGTTGTGACCTCTTATTGCCGAAAGTTTTGTGCTTCAGAACAAATACTTCATTCTTTTTAAAATTGCATGTACTTTAATATTAATGTACAAATTTAAATACATTTTATATATTTCAAGTTTTATGTGGGAGCGCTTAAGGATTTGAATATTACTTGAGTTTTCTGATTGAATATAAGTCATAAAACACTTTTTTGGTTTTGACTTTACCTGACAAAACTATAGAGCAATTCAGTTCATTTTTCTAACCTAGTATAGTACATATTTGTTTTTTGTTTTTGATTTTATTATTGAGGCTCTTCTGTAGCCTCACATGGGTTTCCACTATAAGTACTGACATATTTATGGGGATGAAGAGCAGAAGCTAAATGCATGCTGATTCCCAGGATTTTGTGAAATTGTTTAGTTTTGCAAATTGGAATTTTGTAAATTGTTTAGTGTGTGCGTTGTGTGTTTGTGTGTGTGTGTGAGAGAGAGAGAGACAGGGAGAGCGAAATCTTATAAATCGACTGAAATAATATGGTACATTGAGGTTCTTAGTTAACTGAGAATTTATGCCACAAAAAAAATGGGAGAATATAACTTGTAAAGCAAAATATTCAGAAACATTATACTATGTTGAATGAAGAAATTCTCACATTGCCTTTAACAAATGTGACCTAAGAGATCATGTTACTTAAGAGATTAAACCACGTTGAGCCTATATACATACATATAATAATTTCAGAATGTAATTACAGTTGTCTATGCCTATATGTGTGTGTGGTAACACTACTTTGAGAACGCTAGCTTTCAAAAGGTTTTCTCCTTAGAAGAGAAAGTAGGATACTGAATAAACACAACAACTCACATATTACTAAGCATAATACATATACAGATAGAATAAAGAAATTCTACACTTACATATGTGAATGTCTAATTTCAATAGGATTATAGAACATTAGAGCTGGGAGGTGATATGTTAATAAAGATCAACTAATACAAATTTTTCTCTCTGTCATATATATGTGTGTGTGTGTGTGTGTGTGTGTGTGTGTGTGTGTGTGTGTATATATATATATATATATATAGAGAGAGAGAGAGAGAGAGAGAGAGAGAGAGAGAGAGAGAGACCCAAAGAGATGAAATGTCTTCCCCAAGGCATTTGGGAAGCCCAGGTTGGTTTCTTGCAGTTGTATATCCTCATATCCAAAGATAAAGTTTTCTATATCTGATTCTAAATTATATTTTTTTAAGCCAAGAAGCTGCAAGTTGCAGTCCACAGAGGCTAAGCTGTGACAGTCCTACTGGTTTATTTGCTCATCTGTGGTGATGAAATTGTGAACAATGCTTATGTGGACATGGACTTGTTCAGCAGCCAAACCAGGCACTTCTGCTAACCAGAGAATCGGAGGAAAACATCACTGAAATTTGTAATAATGGGTGAAGACTTTTTGAAAAAGCTCTCTGTGTGGAAATTGTTTTTCTGCATGTGTTCCTAGCCAGTAGAGTCACTAAATGTCCCTCTCTAATGCTCTTCCTCTTCTCTCTTCCTCTTCCCTCACCTCTGACAAGCCACATTCCCTCCCTTTTCTGTAAGTGAAAGAAAAGGAACCAGTTTTTTGGTGTTTGGAGGTAGTTCCAGCAGATCAGTTTATTGGAAGGAGTAGATACGTTTACACACAAAGAGCATTGATTATGTCACATATTTGCCTAGAACCACTAGATGTAAATTTCATAAGGCAGGATTTTTGACAGTTTTGTACATGGAAGAGCAGTGTACTCAATAAGTATTTGCTGAATAAAATAATGGTTGACAGAAAATCAGAATAAACATAGATGTTAATAGAAGAAATCCTAGATTTAAAAATCTGAATCTTGAACAAAATTCAGACAGGCAGAATTATCTATGGATTGATGTCCATCCTGATACAGGAAAGATCAAAATTCAAGAAAACTGAGGATTATGCAGAACCAAGTGACATATATATGTGTGTGTGTGACAAAAATGAAGCAGACTACACTCACAGAGCCCCTATATGTTTTCCTTAACCATACATGACTAATGATGTTATCAATTGCCTGGTGAGAAAGGTATGGAAATTGCATAATAAAATATAATCAGTTTATCTATAATTTTAATTTTATTGTATTTACCTATTTGGTAAACATTTCTTCTATATCGCAGTTTAATTCTTAACTAATCCCAATTGCTTTATGAAGTCCTTATGAAGGAACTTTTAAGGTACCTTAAGACATCTCTAGTTGGGCCAAAAAGATTATTACCGAAACAAGATTGTGTTACTTAGGTTAGGAAAAATGGGTAAAGAGCAACACTTACCCAGTGGAGGCTGCTTAGGGCCTTCAGAGGTGTACCACCTTTGTTACACCTGTATGGACCACATACGCAAATATGAATAAAAATACAGGACGTTTGAAATAATCCAGTGCATTAGTTTCCCATGGCTGCTGTGACAAATTACCATAAACTCATTACTCATAAACAACACAAATTGACTGGGCACGGTGGCTCACACCTAGCACTCTAGGAGGCTGAGCTAGGAGGATCCCTTGAGTTCCAGAGTTCAAGACCAGACTGAGCAGTAGAGACCCATCTCTAATAAAAATTGAAAGAATTAGCCAGGCGTGGTAGCGTGTAGATCCAGCTACTTGAGAGGCTGAGGCAGGAGGATCACTTGAGCCCCAGACTTTGAGGTTGCAGAGAGCTATGATGATGCCGCTGCACTCTAGCCCCAGTGACAGAGCAAGATTATGTCTCAAACAAAACCAAACAAAATAAAAAAACCAAATTTACTCTCTAGAAGTCAGAAGTTCTAGAAATCAGAAGTTCAAAATCAAAAGGTCTTAGTGGGCTAACATCCCATTTTTGGCAGAGCGCATTCCTTCTGGAAGCTCTAGGGGAGAATTTATTTCCTTGCTCTTTCTGGCTTAGAGGCCACCTGCCTTCCTTGGCTTGTGGTCCCACTCTCGATATTCAAAGCTGCAGTTTAGCGTCTTCTAATTTCTCTCTTTGTGCTATCAGCGTGTTTTGTATCTAACGCTACTGCCTCCCTTTTACGTAGACTCTTGTGTTTAAGTTGAGCACATCAAAATAATGCATGATAATCTCCTCATATCAAGATCCTTAGTTTAGTCCTGTCTGTACAGTCCCTTTTGCCATGCAAGATAACATATTCTGGAGGTTAAGATATGAACATCTTGTGGGGATATTTTGTAACCTACCACATTCAAGGATTTTTTTTCTATGATTAGAGAAATTCTTGATTGTTATAAAAAGCAGTAAAATTCCTGTCATACCGATGTATTGCTCTACTACACAAATGTTCAACCATTTGAGCGGTGACAAGGGGTCACTGTCTATGGTATATAATTTTTAAGAACTTAATAAGTAATTGACAACAGACACACATTACATGAATAATTGTGTACTTTCACTGGAATCCCTGATTTTTACTTTGAATCAGATGGAGGTACATTAAGGCAAGATTTCTTAAACTTCTGATCTCAATTATGATGCCTTGTACATGGAAAAAAAGCAACAACCAATGCAAGCAGGTAGAAATTATGTCATTTTATGCCAAAAATCTCTGCTGATTCGATTAAATGAACACAGAACTTAGAATCTGTGGCCCTTTTTGTAGGAGATTTTAAAACGTGGGCTTAATTTTGTAGGTTAAAAAATTATTCTTCATATTCATAAACTTATAAGTAATACTAATAACCTCTCTGCACCAATCACTGCCATTAATCCTGAGGGAAGATTTTGATAGGACAACAGAGGGAGTGCTTGACAGGTGTAGCTGATTGACAGTACATCTAATAATAATACAGCAGTCATTACCTGGCATGAGAAACTTTGCATAAGCCTATAGCTTCTGGATTTGAAGACTTCGACATTGTGCATTTCTAAGTTCTTCAACTCCATTTTTTATCGAGCTAGAAGTCTTAGAAAGGGTATAAATATAATCGTACTGGGGTCTGTAGCCCTTGACACTATGTTGAATTAAATAAATTAACAACAGATATCAAAATAAAGCTTTAAAAGTTTCCCAAACCTTTTCCTAGTTCTAATATGATTTGATTTAGGTTTGCATTTTAGAACAGAAGACATTTCTCTCACCAGAAATATTTCTATCGATTGCCTCCTAATTTCTTTTTGCTGCATCTTTTCTTCTGTAGTCCACAGAGAGTAGGTCTGCTGATCCTTGATTCGAAACACGTCATCATTTAGATTTACTCAGGCTTAGTGCCTGACTTCATCTTCTTAAGCTATTTATCTCTAGATCACTCTAATTTTGTTTTATCTTTTGAATCAGTGCTTCCCCCATTTTGAGTAGCCGTACAATAATTCTAAGAATGAGATTTATGCTGGAGCAAAAAGAAGTGGACCAGTACTTTAGGGCACGCTGAAAATAACACCCCTGTGACCGACTAGTAAGATTAATTTTCATCTCTACCAATAAAGGGAAATTGTCCAAGTTTTCACCTTTATGACCAACCATTGCTTTATGATGTCCCAAGTGTCACATTTTTTCTGCCTTTTTTCTAACGTACCTAACCACTAATAAATGTATTTTAAAGGAGAAATAAAAGAAAGCTCAGAAATTCAGTATAGGCTTTTTTAACTCTGCAGTTGCACTTATTAATGTTTTCCCCTAAATAAGCTATTCAGGTTCTTTTTTAAATTGAGTATTCCCTTCCTATATTTTGTATTTATATTCATATTTTATCTGTTTACAAAAAGAATGAAGAATAATAGAAGGAAGATATTAAAGCAAAAATGAGACATGACTATGCTATGTAGATTCTGGTGTCAGGACCATTTCTCAATATTTTATATGTATAATCTCATTTATTCTTCACAAGAACCTTATGAAGTAAGTACTGTTTTTATCTCCACTTCATAGATGGGAAAATTGAGGCTCAGAGAGATTAAGTAAACAAAAAGATTAAGGTCATATAACTAACTGTCCATTGGCAGAGTCAGGATTTAAACATACCTATGGCAGATTCCAAAGTTTGTGGACACTAAATATACAGCTCTCTTGAACTACACTAAAATAGTAAGTGTAATTAAGCATTATGTTGAACTTCAGTCTTCTTGAAACCAAAATAAAATGAAAACATGACAACGAATAAGTTGCATTGATTTATTAAAAGTAAACATGATACTTCTTTAAGAAAGGAACAATTTACTTGCTACTAAATTCTATTAGATATTAATTATGTAGGAATTTATCTATGGGAAACAATAATATTCAGCAGTTTTAACTTATCCTGAAGAATTCTTCATACTTTTTTTCTAACTAACTTTTTTTTAAAACAATTACAAAATATTTAACAACATATAATATATAACAACATACAATATATAATATAAAATTTAATTTAGTGAATTGGTGGTTAGTTAATGAGTATAGTCTGCCCGTCATTAGATCTGAAACTAAAATAACCTTGAAAAATCTAAAGAATTGGATGAAAAGTACTTAATCGTCTTCTAAAATATAATTTCACTGGTAAAGCTGACAAAATTTAATTTTAATGTTTTTGAGGAGGCATGACTTTTGATTAGTAGATAATCTTTGAATTCAATAACTTGTAGGATATACTGTTAATGAGCTCTTGTGGAAGCTGAGGTAATACACTAGTGTTTACATCCAGAGGGCAGGCCACTCCACTTTGGCATGCATGAATCTATAGGATATTCTAAGGGTTCTTCCAAACAGCAGCTTTGCATATGCTCTTGAATTTGGCAAATGTTTGTTTAAAGCATCAGAGTCCTGCTCTAGAGAACAAGGCAGGGCTACCCATGACTGGGTATAGTTGAGGGTAATCAGCTGTACTTATAAACTTTGACTACAACGAAACTTCATATTGCTGTTATAGAATGATTGTGTTAATAAGAATAGTTTGGTTACAAAGATGAGAGGATACTGCATACAGCCATCAGAGGTTACACTTGGAAATGAGAATTCTGACAACTAAAAGTTTTCATCTCAGTAAGCTGGTGAGGGGTGTGAAACCCTGGCTGGGTTCCTTGTCTTTATCCCACCCCAAGCTTTTATGTATGTTTCTCCATAAATCTAACTCAGCTTCCCTTTCTATCTCTTCTTCTCTTTGCGTTTCTTGTCAGTTTTCCTCCCGTTGTGAATACCTTGATTGTTTTCTATATGTTATTTCTGAACTCTTAGAGAAATACCTATTAGGATAATTTAATCAGCAACTTCCCTGATGGGCTGGGTGTTTCTCGCGGGATCCTTTTTTTAAAGCCACTTTCCAGATTATATTTTTATATTAGAATTCTACGGCTGCTGTAACAATTACCACAAAATTAAGTTGTTTTGGGTTTTACAAAAAGCAACTGAAATTTATTCTTTCATGGTGCTGGAGGCTAGAAATCCAAAATCAAGGATGGTTGTTAGGGCTACAATCCTTTGGAAGATTCTACAGAGACTCTTCCCTTGCTTCCTCCAGCTTCTGCTGACTTCAGACGTTCCTTGGCTTGTGGCTGCATAACTCCAGTCTTTGCCTCTGTCTTCAGACAGCCTTTTCCTCTATGCTCTTTTATCTCTTATAAGGACTCTTACCATAGGATTTAGGGCTTACCCAGATAATCGCCACGATTTCATCTCAAGATCCCGAACTTAATTATATCTGTAAAGACACCCTTTTTCCTCCCAAGTGAGGTCGCATTCTTAGGTTCCAGGAGTTAGGATGTGGACATATCTTTTGGAGGGGGCCACCGTTCATCTCATTACATCTTTGTATGTTTTGGGGCCAAGTGATTTCCAATGGCCTATTCACTGGTTGAATAGGACAGGTGTAATCTGTAGCCAAGGATGACAAAGCAAAATCCTAGTATTATTCTTCTTATGCAGAAGTTGTGGTCAAGAACCAGCTGCCGTGATCTTCACAGGCAATGTCTGATTTGATTAACACATTGAACATGATCACTGATGCCTTGCAGTGGGCCTGCCAAAATCAGTTGGCTGTAAATTTTATAAATTGGTTCTTTAAGTGGGATAGGATTATTTAGTATTAACCATTTGAATTCAAAAAAAGATACACAGAGAAAAGAGTCTAATTTTACCAAAACTAGCAATGCCTCATTCAATTAGACAAATTAATGTCATATACAGATGAATAAATTAGAAAAATGAAGGAAGTTTTTTTATGAGACTGTTTCTCTTTCAGATAGCAAAATTGTGTAATTCACATGAAGGAAAACTCACGCTCCCATCTGCCAGGACAAGAGGCCAAGACTCTCATTAACAAAAATTTGCATCAACTTATTTAGGCATAATTTAAGTGAAGTGGGGGTTGAGACAAAAATCTTTTTTTGTGCTTTTAAAATCAAAACTGTAGTTTGTCTGTGCTTGCCTTCCTTCTCTGATTCTGTCCAGGAAACACACTCATCTGGAAAAGGCATCAATAGCCTAGGACATTGAACTCTTGCAAGTGGGCCCAGATCTGATTTTTACTTATCGACTCTGTGCACTGGAGCCTTGGATTGATTGGGGGAACACCGTAGATATCTAAAATGTGCTTTCTCTGTATTTTTTTTCCTGTTTGGGGTTTGGTAAATTTCTTGAATCTAAAATTGATGTTTTTCATTGTATTTAGAAGTATTTTGTCCATTATTTCTCTAAATATATTTTGTCCATTATTTCTCTCTATATATTTGGCCTCAAAAAAAAAAAACTTCAACTGAGTAGCATCTTAAAAGGATATGAACTTAGTACCATGCTGCAGAGTATAGCTCCTTTTGGATTTGGTAGGAAATGTTTTGCTAACTTTGCCAAGGTATTTTGTTTGTCTGTTGTTTGTTTTAATAAAATGTTTGGGCAGTCTTCAATAAACAAAGGCTTTCATGCCTCTAAGCATAGCACAAAAAATCTGGTAATATGTACTTTTGAGAATAAATCTTTTTAAAAAGTCAGTTGGAGGAAAAATACATATAAAATCTTTAAATATTATAGAACTCTTCCTGTATTTTAGGTTTCTGAACCTTTGAATTACCATTTTAGTTGTAAGTACAAAAAAAAAAAAAAAAAAGCTAAACTGAAGGCCCAAATAGCAGGACGCGGTGAAGGTCAGAGGATAGTTAATATTTGTACCCCCATAATATGCTGACATTAAAAAAAATTCTATTTGTTCTTTTTTCAAAATGTTTCATTGAACTTTAAATAATACTGATACAAAAGGTCAACTTTAATCAGAGGCAAGGAGGGTCTTGCTATAATAAAGGCTGTGACCTTGACTGTCAAGGCTGCTAGGCGAAGAAGCTGTTGGGTCTGTGAAAAACTAAGTCTGGAGTGAGCCCCTCACAGGGGTAGCCTGCTGCCTAACGTCCAGCAACTAAAGAGACAATGGTGAACTTGAACTTGAACTTGATTCTTGCAGACACCTTCAGATGGGGAAAGGCAATTGTTGGGGAGGGACACAGCACTGAAAAGTTCTGGGAAAGGGCTACCAAATTCATTGTTGCAATTCCACCTGATCAGTGCATTCCATGTGGGAGCAGAGCTGGTGGTTAAAAATAGAAATGATCATGTTTGATCTCCCTAGGAGAAGTGACTGAAAGAGCTGGGCAGGATGTCCTGGCCCAGCCAGGCAGACTGCAATTCAGGTAAGGAGTCTAGTCATAGCAGAGAACCACACAGGAATACGCTGGAATTTGAAACAGAAAAAAGTAGAAACTAAGTTGTACAGACTAGACCAACAAAATGAGAATTATAATCAACAGAGCTAGAAGGTTGCCTTGGCACTTAGAAACAGACTATCAAATCTATGGCAAAATAATTAGTGCAAGACTCACCTACAGTCTTGGTTGTCTGAGCTGCAGTGGTCTGACTGAGAGAACCATTTTTGAGGCTTGTGCCCCAATATATCCAAACTATCCCATGGTGTCCTTCCCAAATGGCCAGGAGTTGATTGAGAAGAAAGGGATGTTAATAGCAAACACTAAGTTGAGGAGAAAAGAACAGATTCAAAGCTTGGGAATAAACCCAAAGACCTTAACGTTTATTATGACATCAGAAGTGAAATGAAAAACGGTGAAGACCCAAGCCTTGACCACCACCTTCTACTAGCAAGGGGGTTACTGCTGCATCATTCTCTGCATTTCTTAGTTTCTTGTATGCTCATTCATCTACTTTATCAGATTTCATTTAATCATTCACTCAAGAAACATTTATTACTACACTCTTAATGCATCACAGTACTGCTGAATTATGTGGAAAATGAAAATGATGAGAAAGCATAGTCTTTGCCATCTTGCTTGTTTTTAATTTGGTTCCATAATGGAATAAACATTGGTTAAACATATCTATATGCAAAGATCCCTGTTAAAAACTAGAACGCATGTTACCGTGATTAGAAATATCCAGTCTTCAAATAGTTGGAGGTTAGCAGGGTAGGGAAAGAAAACCCACATGGATATATAAAACAGTCCATTTTCAGTCACAAAATTAATTTTGGAAGTTTGTCATTAAGTTGAACCAGATCGATTATTTTATGAAGATCTGTGCTTTTTGACAAAGTGACACTTTTTAGCTACATGGAAAATATTGGGTAACTATAATGCACCTCTCAAGTCTATATTAAGGGATTTGTGTACTTGAGAGTCATGCAGAGGAATGACTCGTAGATCTCCTTGGCGTCGGGGAAAAGGAACAACGGTTACTCCATCTACAATGCAGAATTACGCAAATGAAAAATTCCAGAGTAAATGTGTAAGCAATTATTAATATTAACCAAAATGATGAGGATTCTTTACTACTTTCTTTTTCTGAGAATCACATAGATCCCATTATTATCCAAGGGATGCCTCTGCTGAAATAAAGTGTTTCCTTAGATGGGCACACACGCGAACACATACAACTTCGATCAGTAAAATTTGTTACTGTTAGGCAAAATTCAGATTTTGATTTGGATTTTGTATGAGCCTTTATCTTTATCTTGTCTTTATCACAGTTGACGTACTTCACTTAAGATAAAGGTCATCTGTACATATTTGGCTCTTTTCATGCTCATATGCAATCATATGCCTATTCAGTTATTTTCATGTTTTTACATATATTTTATATGCTATTCTATGTATATTACCTAACATACCTTTCCCAGGTTCCGTGAAGTAGGTTGAAGTTATTCCTGTTTTTGTTAAATACAAAGACAAATACGTTTTGACATTTTAAAGAACAGAGCTGGTGCAGAAACTGACATGAAAAGCCAAACTTGAGCTTTTTTTTTTTTTTTAACTTCCATGTTCATTCTGTAGCTAATTGGGAAATTCCACTTTGTCTTTCTCTGTAAAAAAAAAAACATATTTATCCAAATTGAGATGGCATTGTTTCAACGGAAAAGTCACTTTTTTTTTCTGCTTTAAGTCACACTTTTAACATCTAATGTGTGAAAATGAATTAAGGGCCCCAGATGAAGCTGTTCATCTCAGTGAGTGTTTACTGCTTTCTTCTCTACAAAAGTAAAGATTATTCTTTAACTAATGGGTAACCGTTATGAAAGCATTTCTTTAAAAAAAATGGCTACTTCTTTAAATAAATGATAAGAGATTGATTGGACAAAGAAACTAAACGTTCGAAAACTGGTGTATTGGTAAATTAGATACCTTTCATTTTCTTACAAGCATTTTAAAAATAAACAACTCACTGCAACTATAATTATGTCAGAGACTTATGTTTTTCATCCTAAATTACAATTTTTCCACCCTTTCATGGTATTTAAAATATAAGAAAATAATGTACAGTGACAGCTCACTGGGTAAGAAAAACTCATGCAGCATTTGTAAATCTCCAAAGAAGATTCTGAAAAGGTTGTTCACTGCTCGTGATCTTACATGTGGGATTTGGGGCTTTCTATATTTACTTTTTTACAAGGCATAATATCTAGAGATGGGGCTTTAATTTTATCTTTGTTTATATGAAGGATCAGAAACATTTACTGAATTATAATTCATTCTTTTCTTACTGATTAGCAAGACCCCTCTGCCTTTGTCTAATCTACATAAGGTTATGCTCTGATTCCTTTATTTGTTCTGGCCTTGCCTAGAGTTGGTATTAAATTTACAGTAGCTCCAGAGAACGAGTTGAATGGATTTCCATTTATTCTGCTTGTACAGAAGTTCCATAAAGATTTGGTTAAAGCCATTTGTAAATCGGCCTTCATCTTTTGATGTAGAAGTTATTGGTTTGTTGATTCTGTGTTATTAAATGGTCATTGAGTTCAGGCTTAATCTTTCATCATGCCATCTTGCTCAGATATATTCTTTTGAAGACAATTAGATCATCTCGTCCATTTTTCATTTTCAAATTTCTTTTTTTTTTTTTTCCCTCGTTTCTTGTACTTCCATTGTCAAACTGGCTTTTCCTAATTTTTGCCTAAATTGTTGCTTTTTTTTCCCCCACTCCTGCCTGGGATCACCAGACCAGACCCTGCTTCCCTCTGTCAAGGATCTTTTCTCTGAGTGGGAACATGGACTTTTAAGTATTTGCTCTTTTGTACCCAATTCTTAAGTGCATTGTTCACTTAGATTCTTGCTTAGCTTAAATTTTTTCTCTCTTTTTAATTAATGAGTATTTTTGTCAGTATTTAACTTCACCAACCATCTTCTTCTCCTTCTCTTC
The DNA here is from genome assembly GCA_004363605.1 of Indri indri. Taxonomy (NCBI): domain Eukaryota; kingdom Metazoa; phylum Chordata; class Mammalia; order Primates; family Indriidae; genus Indri; species Indri indri. The sequence goes on from RJWJ010001115.1 coordinate 117,059, forward strand.
CTTCTTCATTTTATTTTTCATTTCAAACTACAGTATTTTATTGCTTTATTCCAATTTTGATATATTCATCTTCTTGGTTTTAGTTTTCTTTAATTTCTCTCTCTTTTTATAATAAAACATCCTGGGCCTTTTTTAAGACAGGTTTTTTTGGTTGTTGTGCTACATGGTATCCTATAGTTTTGCCTCTGTTTTTATTAGGTTTTTAAAAATTATTGTAATTGGCCTTGAGCTCAGATCAAACCTAAGACTCTGAAGGTTAAAGTGCAGCTGAGATAGGGCTCAAAAGAATTACTCACATTGCACAGCAGACACACTCTTGGAAAATGCAGTTCCCCGCCTGTGTCTTTCCACTGTGGATCTCTCTTAGGTCCCCAGACTCTCCACCTTTCCCTCATTGATTTTATTCAAAATGGAGCTTAAATGAGATGAAAAAATAAAAATGACTCTCCCATCGGATTGTGTTCAGATGCCATAAAAGACACAGGTTGTTCCTGGATGTGATTTTTGGCTATGGCTTGAAGAAAAAATTTAAAAACGTCACATGTGAGTCTCCTGGCATCTACCTCCTCATCTCCAGTCTATCAGCTTATTTACTTATCAGCTCACTGCACAAAGTTTTCCATGCAGTTGCTTTTAGTAGTTATCTGAAATCTGCATTTAAAACTACCTCCAATTTTTCTCTCCTTTTCACTTGTTTCTATAAAAATAGACAAGAGAATACATAAAGAAGGGGAGAGAAGAAGGGAGCCATAAAGCCTTCATAATGCATCTTTGTTTCCTTCAACAGTTCATCTAGGCACATGATTTGTAAGTCATGGACCTGCCTGCATCAATGAATCTGGGTTTCCCACGGATCTCAAAGTCCCATCCCTGCTGAAGGATCCCCCCACAAGTGGCAGATACCATCTGCTTTCTGCTAACTTATTGCCTTTATTTCTCTACCTCCACTTCTCTTTACTCTCTTCCTATTCCGGTTCCATTAGCTATGAGAAGACTTTGAACAAATCAGAAATCATTAATTCTTAAGGAAACTCCAAAGGCCTGTGCTATAGGGCTGGGCCAACATACCTGCGCCACTTCTCAGGACTGGTAAATACAGGGAGGACCAATAAATTATGAGAAGTCTTAGATTCTTTCAGCCTAAGTTGGTGATTCCATTTAAGGTACATTAAGATCTGAGTTGCATGAAAACGGAGGGTTATGAAATTACCTCCATTAAATAGAAAGTGTAGAGTTTTTTATGGCTCTTTAGGCACAGATTATTAATGCTGTAATGACACTAAAGAGTATTAAATGCAAATTTGCAAGGCTCTAAAGGGCTTTATTAGGATAAGCAACATTTTATTGAGTCAATTCAGTTGCTATTTTAATGAAAATTTGAAAAATAAATCTCAGTGGAAGCCACCACAGATGTTGTGTCATGTACTCTGGGGAATGTGCAACTTGAACTTGGGAGGGTGATGAAGGAGAAAAAACTGGAGGGGAGAGGGAAGGGTTAGAAGAGGTGAGATGTTATGACTTTAATCTGTATTTCAGAACGATTTAGCCCCAAATCACTTATTGCAGCTGGCTGATGAACAAGTCCCTGCTTTCTGATGCTAAATTGGATTTTCTGCCACTTATGAGTCAAAGTTGAATGGCATTGCCATTGTTTTCAGGGAAAGAAAATATGTTTTTAGTTTGAAAGTCAAGTGAGATAGGAAGAAAAGAATGAAGAGAAAAGGGAAGGCAGGAAGGGAAGATGGAAAGAGCAGGTTTCTTGTGTGGTATATAAGAAGACAGATAGGTAAGGCAAGAACCAGAGGTTTTAGTCGTGGGGTTTACTGCTTATAAAGAATGTGCTCTTGGACAATTCACGTAACATTTGGCTCTCAGTTTCTTATCTTTAAAATAAGGGTGAGATTACTCTCCATTGCGCGATTCTATCTCACCCTTCCCTACCTTGTGCTAAATACAGTGATCCTTCTAGACATTGGGACACTCAAAAACTTTACTGCACATTTCAAAATGCTCTCTGGGTGGCATTTTGTGACCCTATGGGCTCTAGCTGACTTCAAAGCTTTCTTTCAGCTCTGAAGATACCACAGTGCTAGTAGTTATTTATAGGGGACCACGTAATTTTTTGTCTAAACTGAGATACTTTTGGGATCACAGTCAGAATTATCAGTGATTACACTGGTGGATGGGAGAAAATCAGGAAGTAAAATTTACCTGACCATGTTGGTAATGGGCTTTGATGAATCCTTTTTAAAACAATTTTATTGTGAAATTCAGTATACCTAAAAATGATACAAAAGATCTGAAGATGAAAAAGACCTTGCGAAGTGCTAAGCTAGTTAACCACTACTCAGATCAAAAATTAAAATATCAAGATCACCCACACAAGCTTCCCTCTTTACACTTGTCAAATATTACACCACTCTCTCATTCCCTCCAAAGACGTCTTCTACCTTGACTTTTACACTATTACTTCTTTCAGTTATGTTTCTTTTATTACAAAAGTGATATGTGTTCCTTATAAAACAATATATGTATTGTTGAGTCGTATAAAGTAAAAAAATGAAGGTCTCCCCCAATCCCTAATTTCATTCCTCTGTAAAAACTGTGTAGTTAAAAACCCCTTGATTTTTTCCTTATGTATGTGCAAAAATACAAATATTTTCTTTTCAAAATTGAGATCATACAGTATATATTACACAATTTGCTAACTTATTACAGACGTATCTTTGCTTTCATGTATATAAACAATGGTGGCTATGGCTGCTATTAACAGGTGCGAAGGCACTGCTGTTTCCTCCCATTCTGATCGCGGACATATGTAAATGTCATGAGAGAGAGCATTGAAGGAGGATAGGTTGAGAATGGACTGAGTCCTGTATTTTCTGAAGCTTCTTGCTTTTTCTGTGGATATTAAATACTTTTCTTAAATTTCATCAGAAAAATATTGGGCCTGATGTGTTCCTATTTTTCCTGAGTGAAAGAGACATCAAGGAGAAATGGAAAGACAAAGATTTGGAATCAGATCTAGATTCTAACTTTGATATTCACTGCCTTAGGTCTATCGTATAAAATAAGAATTATAATGCCTGCCTGGAGAAAGAGATTTTGAAGATAATTTTAAAAATGTGTAGTATAGTCACTAGTTGTATACTATGTTAATTTGACTCAACACGCAGAAATTTGTGTTTTCCTTAATATTAAGAGAGAATAGAATATTTAATGAGTCATAATTTGTTACATGTTGTTAAGGTTTTACGTGAGTCTGGATAAAATTAGATGCTATGTAAGATATACTTAGGGTTGTTTGGTAAAAGGTTAAATGAAACTAAACTTTACTCTTTATGTTGGTCTTTTTAACCAGGGCTGATTCATTTGAAAGTTTTCTTAGGTGGTGAATGTGTTTTAATGGGTATATTTAGAATGAAGTGGTTTCATATGGGGTCATTAATACAAAAAGAGCTGTTGTAAGAGGGTTGCTAAGTCCGGAGGAACAATTATTATTATTTTCAATGGTATTTTTCACGGTAGTGATATAAGCCCTAAAGATGGAACATGATTTTTGGTGCTGTCGAAGTAAATTCAGAGTAATCAGATTATAGCTGATGTAATTTAGATGTTTGGAGGTGGGGAATTTTCTGATAGCAAAATCTAATATATGTAGCTCCCAAAATGAAAAGCCTCTCTCCAGGGGATGACCTTCGTCAAGGGAAAAATTTTCGATGCGGTCATGCTGACAACTTATAAGTTATAAATTTATTTTTCTGGGATTTTTTGGTTTGGAGATGAGTTTGGATTCTGAATCTGGCCAGAAATAGGAACAAAGGTTGGGGAAAGTGAATGACTTTCTTTCTATATTTATCAGCTTTTGTTGTGAATTTTTTTCCACATCACTTAACAATAGCTTCTATCTTCCATTTGTTACTTCCATTGTTTGATCCATGGTAAGTATCCTTATATGCTTTTTGTAGTTTCTCTCATGTATAGATAGAAAAGGGAACTGAAGCCCAGAAGAATAATTTATGCAAAAGTATGCAGTTAATAAGTCATGAGACCAGAATTAAATTGTAGATATGACTCAAGAATTAATGCTTTTAGTGACTATGCTATAATGCCTGTTTTGTTTTGCTGCTGTACACAAATGAGATTTTCTCCAGAGATGGCTATTGAACTTCTTTGCAGCTTGTCGCTTTAGTGTTTCTGCATAAATAGATGTCTAGACATTTGTAAAATCCATTTTTTCACAGCAATGAATTCCTCAGCTCCACTAGGGACAGAGTGAAGTTTTAAAATTCAACTACTTGGTTTTACAAAAAGAAGCAACTACTTAAGTTACTGAGTTATGTCAAAAGTCTTGAAATAATCACCTTTCGGGGGCACTGGGGTATAATTCCTTCCCTCATCTTGATTGGCTCCCTCATGTATACAACAGAACAAAGAGGTAGATTCTCTGTGTTCCTGATATTATTCCAGTTGGAATGTTTACTTATAGAGTAAAGTAAAAGGCATTAAATTTTATTAATATTGGAAAGTCTTTTGCAAACATGATACGGTCCATTTGGTTAACTTTGTGCAGAATTCATGAAACTTGCCTAAAACATGACCTCTTTAAAAGTGTTTTCAATATTTATTTTCCTTCCCTTTTTGAGGGCATCTTGAAACAACCTACAGTGACAGAACAAGTAGATAAAATAAATAAACCTTATCAGTGAATTACTACCTGATATTCCCTGACTGAATATACCATGTGTAGGTGTAAATCAGATTCTTGCCTTGAAAGCAAGACGTATTTTGGTAGTTTGTAAGTTTTACACAGAGGAAATGGTGCTCTGTTGTAGCCTATTTCTTCTCCATTATCCATTCAACTCCTGTGGCGTTAAATAGTCTTTCCCTTAAAATTGTCAGGGAACATTCTTTTATGTTACTTCACTGGAGCCGTATGTTTTTTGGAATATTTATTTTCAATATTCAACATGCAGAAAAATCTTGTAGTAAACTCTAAATATTATTTTAGATAGCTATGCAGCCCCCCATTTATAAAATATATTTTTCTGTACAGCTTTTCCTGTTATCCACAGCAGATACTTCAAATATTCTCTGTTTCTACATTTCAGATCCTTTCACTCCTAGCTCATTCCCTTTGATCCTAACATCTCTGATTTCACTGAGAACATGCGAAAGGGAAACCCTCAGCCTCCTGACACAAACCTGTGACCTTGCCGTGTCTACATGTAAGTCAGATTTTCTGCTGGGCTGCACAGGGCAGATTCCTGCCCCTGTGCTCTGGAGTCCTCCATTTTTTCCTGTATCTGGTAAAAAAGATTTAACTCTCCCCTGCATATTTAACTTCTCTCTGACACCTTCCTTCATTTAAGCACTTCTACATGCTCAAGTCTTTCTTGTCTAAGGCATGAAACAAAACAGCCAACAAAACAAAAATCAAATTAAATTAATAAACCTGTCCTTGGACCTGGCAGATCTTTGTAACTTGCATTGCATTTTCATCTTCCAGCTACCAGAAATCAGTCCCATATCCCCACAAAGATTTCCCTTATACTGCTCTCAATAGCTCTTCATCATCAGCATGCTGCCAGATTTAGTTCTATTATTAATAAATGCTGCTTAGGTGTCAGACAAGCAATGAGATGGTTGTACTCAATTTAGAGCATTTTTTTTCTCTTATCATTCTGGCCGTTTGTTCTCTATTTCCTTAGAAAACTCTATTCTTCTGTTTTCTATTCCTAAATCAGGCGTGAGTTTTCTCCCTGTGGAATAGTATAGAAATTCAGTGCTTTTAGTTATCACATTCAAGGCTTTGGACTACTAGTTTTATTAACAGGGTTCGGTCAGAGATACCAGACATCTTTCAAAACCTGGGCAGAGCCTGGCACACTGAAAAACTTTCCTGGGTCCCACAGAACTTTCAAATGTCCTGCCTGATGTACATGTAACTGTGTGTGTGTGTGTGTGTGTGTGTGTGTGTGTGTGTGTGTGTGTGTGTGTGTGTGTGAGAGAGAGAGAGAGAGAGAGAGAGAGAGAAACACAAAACCTAATTATAAACATGTCGCTCTTTTAAAAAAATATATAAAGTATTATTTTGTTTGCTTTTGCATAGTTTTCATATACCCTGAACTTTCCAAGACTGAAACAACTGTGGAACTTGAGGGAGAGAGTATATCGTATAGTTCGGAGGTTGACTCAAGGGTTTCTTGCCATTTTGGAAAGTTATGTCCCCAGTGTCAATGTCCCTTGTGGAATTTGAATCATTTATAGACCATGACTCCTTAAGTCTGCATTTGTAGCTGCTGTGTTCACCATTGTCCTACGTAGAAGGTGAACACATGAGCCTTTCTTATTATTTTCTTATAAATATGCATTTTCATAGTGAAACATAAAGCACCTCCCTTTTATTTTGTCTCTAGAGTAAATTATAGTATTGTTATTTTTTCAATATCTGTGACTAGGTAGGTTTTATTATCTATGTGTTTTGTTTGGGAATAGTAAGTGAGCATGACAAAATGTATTTAAAAAGTTTGCTGTGGGTCAGATAGGGTCAAAGACCATTACGTTAAAGATTCATAATCCTTAGCCTTTCAGTTAAGGACAATTCTGTCTTCTCATGGTTATTTGAACCCTGAAAGTGTGCAGTTACGATTATACATTAAGGAGTTGAATATATTTGTATTTCTAGCACAGACCTCTCTGCTGCAGTCTTGGCCTTTTATTTCTCTGCCTTGTAGCCACAGACACGTACATGTCTTTCAAGCCTTTTAAAATTAATTAATAACTGTGCTGAGCAGATTTATTTTATCACAAATACTCCCCTATTCCGACCTCACTGTGCAAGAGTCATGTGCCAAGGCCCAATTAGATGATGCTTTTCCCATCCTCACTCCCCAGCCTGGACCTGGCTCTTACCACCTCTCACCTGGGTGGATGCCTCCTGGCGTGTCCCTATCCTGCCCTATTCCTCTCTTTCCCCATTACTCTGCTGAGATGCAAATATGCTTATGTCACCAACCAGCTTATAATCCTCCAAAGGTTTCCAAGTGTGCTGCTTTAAGGCTGGAATTACGTAGATGGTTCATAAGGCCAGGCACAACCTGGCCCCTGCCCACCCTCCCTGCCTCACCTCCAGTTATTACCCTTCTCACACTCTATGCTCTAACTAGGCTGGATTCCTTTCAGTTTCTTAACATGATATTTCATTTCTTGCCTCTTGATATTCTCCTGCATAGAATATATTAGCCCAACTTGATGCCAGTTTCACTCCTACTCATTCTTCAGATATCAACTTAATCCATACTTTCCCTGCAGTGTTTTTCCTTACCCAGTTAGTTACTTAGGATATCTCTTGACAACTTATACTTTTCTATTTTAATGCTTCATTGCTTGCATAATAATCTGCTTTTGCCATTCAACTATGAGCTCTGTAAAGAAACTTATCATGTCTTTTAAGACCAGTTCTACCTCCAAATGGTAGCACAATAGAGACTCAATAAATATTTGGGAGATAAACAACTATATAATAAATGATAAAGCATTTAAAAATATTTTTATCTCTGTGATCCATATAGTACATGCAACCAGGATGAGTTTAATCAAGCAATAGTTATGCACAACATAAAATGTTTTTAAATTTTTTTATTTAATTAAAAACATTCTAGTCATGACCAACTAATAGCTTGCCACCTGTAGTTTCAAAAACATTGTTATGACTGCTCCCTTGATGTGAAAATTGTTCCCAATTAATGATATTTTTAGTAATTGCATTCATTAGAATGGTCACATTCTTTTGACTTTTCCCCCCAAATGTTAAAATCCTAATGGAACTCTGTGATATTTATAGCCTAAAGATAGGCTTAAAATTGAAAAAATTGAAAAAGTTGAAAAAATTGAATTTTTCGCTTTAAATTACAAAAAAAAAAAATTCTCGTATGATGTGTATATAGGTATGTCTGTGTTTCATCTACAATTCACGTGTGTGTCATAAATACTGGAGTATCGAAATTTAGTTACTCTAACCAGTGCGGTAGATTCATAATTTTGGCACAGAACTAAAAGGCTATCTAATGCTTTATGTTACCCCTTTTCTAATGGTTTACACAATTCCTCACAATATTTCAAGGTGATCCTTGGAAAGAACCACTGTTAGAAAATTTTTCCTTTTGTCAAATGTAATAAATTCCATAAATTCAGACTTTTTTTAAATGGTGCAGATACAGTGTGCTGGGCACTGTGCCTAGCCCTGGGGATGCGATGGTGAGTGACGTGGTCCTGGCTCCACTGCTACAGACATTAGAAAGTTACTCCTTTCCTATTGCTTCATCCTCTTTGCTTCTTCTGCCTTTTTTCTAACTAAAATTTGGTTCTTCCCCCAGCCTTTAAATAATGCATGCTTGTTTTCACATGCCCTGCTCTTGGTAAGACTAGGAGGGGGTGCCAACATTCTTTTCCTTGGTCTTCATAGCATCTTCCAAGCTGAAATTGCTCCTCTTATATCTGTGTTGATTGTGACATAGAAATTTAGTTGAAGTTAGAGATAATCCTTCATCAAAACCATGGTTTTTAAAGTTCTATTCAGTGTCTCTCTTTTTAATTCTGTTGATAAGAAAAAAATATGTTTGTATTTTCTGGTTTTCAAATAACTTAGGGGAATGAGGACAGAGTAGCAAAACAAACACCATTTTCCACGAATATCTGGCTCATAAAATTCAGTTTTGGACAGCTGATAGAAAATACTTTTATGTCTGGGATTTTTCACTTTTGGAATGCCAGTCTTGATGTGCTTGGCCTCTTGAGACAACAAAGAAAGCAGAGACGCTGTGTACCTCAGTGGCCAATTTTAGTGCCAACTACCTTCTCTGGAACAGGTGTTTGTATTGCACAGTTATTAGACCTTAGAATTGCTCTTCTCCCTTTTGCATTGAGACAAGGTGACCCTATGAGTATGAGTAGATAAAAGAATATTTTTGAATGGTGAAGATTACTTCTGGAAAATTCAGTCCTGTCAAGATGGCATGATATGGCCGGGAGTGGTGGCTCATGCCTATAATCCTAGCACTCTGGGAGGCCGAGGCAGGCAGATTGTTTGAGCTCAGGAGTTCGAGACCAGCCTGAGCAAGAGCGAGACCCCGTCTGTACTAAAAATAGAAAGAAATTAATCGGACAACTAAAAATATATAGAAAAAATTAGCCAGGCGTGGTGGCGCGTGCCTGTAGTCCCAGCTACTCAGGAGGCTGAGGCAGAAGCATTGCTTGAGCCCAGGAGTTTGAGGTTGCTGTGAGCTAGGATGACGCCATGGCACTCTAGCCTGGGCAACACAGTGAGACCCTGTCTCAAAAAAAAAAAAAAAAGATGGTATGATATGTATTTGTTTTTGTATTTTAACATAGGGTTAAGAAAAATCATGTAAGATCCCTTTTTCTCTTCTTTTTAAAAGCTATACTAAAGAATAATTGACATGCACAGAGGGAGCCACGTCACTGATGTGAGTCATAGTAATTCACACCTCCAAATGTAGTTAATTTGATCTTGTCTACATTGATCAATGTATGGAATGTGGGAGGCGATGGTTCTGTTTCCCTCTCTTTTGGCTGTATTGCAGCTGGGGCATTTTTGGCATCAGATTTTGAAAGAGATATTGACAAACTGGAATACTTTCGGGGATGAGGAGACAAGAATTGTAAAGGGAATTGAAAGCATGACAGATGATAGTTCCTTGAAGGAATTCTGACATTGAATCTACAGAAAGATGACAACAGGGGAGTTTGAGGACTCTTCTTGAATAAACCAAAAACTTTCGTGGACAGGAGGAATTCGATATGTTCTTTGTGGACTTGCAGTTTTAGACTAGAATGAAAAGAGGGAAAGAATGTCTAGGAGAATCATTTTAGATCACTGTAAGGAAGATTTTTCTACTAACCAAGCTGCTTAAAGATGCTTCCGACTGCCCTTAAGGAGGCAGGATCTTGGGATATAATAATTCCTGCATCATTAGGAGTGTTATAAGATGCTAGAGAGGGAATTTAACATCAGATGCCCTTAAAGGTCCCTTTCTCCTCCACGTGTGTCTATAAAGTCATGATTTGGTTATTTGGACACAGAACATAGACATAACATTCATCTCTAACCGTATTTCTCCAGTGGTCTAAGTCTTTGAATACATTTTATTCTCAGATCTTTAATAAAAATTAAACTTTTTTCCAGCAGAATTGTAAATAAATAATTTAAATATTCAACATTTTTATGTCTGTAGCCCTTTAATACCTACATAAACCCCATAAAATATAATTTGGCTGTATTTTAATCTTAAGGTAAATTAATTCATTTTGAATGTGGCTAGCTAGATACAAAGTAAAAAATGTTATTTTTACTAAGCATATATTGAAATAATTCCAGAGACTATTCCAGTCAAAGTAATTTCAGTTAAAATATTTTAGCCCAATCACAAAATTAAATAATATATTTACAACTGGAGGAGATTTTTAAGAATCAGCATTATTTAAAAGTTAAACTTCAGAACGCAGAGACTCACATCTGTGTAGGCTCGGACACAGTAATTGTCACCTTTGCTGTCATCTTTTTGGTTGCCTGAGACTGCTGCTGAGTGGTGTGTCCTGAATTGCCAGGCAGTGTGCCCCAGTCCTGTCAGGAGTGTGTAGCATTCCTGGTGGTCCTATCCACTGAGCCCAGCTACCCCAGCAGGGACCTTGGCTACTGTCCGCTGGCTTGTGTGCATTAGCCAGATTCTTCTCCCGAAGATTCCATTCTGGGGCACTGCATCTTGGCAGAGCCTGGATCTCCACCGCTATCACCAAACCCACCCAGCTTCAGTGTCTCCAATCTTGCTATTTTCCACTCTTAATTAACCACAGTCACCTCTGCCCTAAAATCACCCAGTAAACATCCTCTGATGGCCCGAAACCTAATTGTTTATGCCTTGGAGGTGATGGTGGTTGGGAGGGTAGTCAGGAGGTTATGGTTTTCTAATTCTTGTCTTTGGAAACATAGTGCTGACTTTTGCCCTCTATTTGTTGGTGTTGTGCTAACAACCTTTTCTTTTCTTTTTTTTTCCTTCCTTATTTCCTTCCTTCCTTCCTTCCCTCCCCCACTTTCTTCCTTCTTTCCCTCCTTCTTGCATATTTTTTCATATCTAAATTGTTATTATGTTCCATATTTTGTGATTAAATATGACATTCTTCACTTCAGCTCCTCAGGGGGGTAAAAACATCTCATTGCTGTGCACGATATGTAATTTTTACTCTTCTTGATATTGTGAGGAATAAACATAAATCTATAGTTATAATCCATGTCTTGAAATAAGTTAACATTATGTTAGTTTATACACAATGTTCTCATTCTTCATATTTCTAATAACCTTGGAAAATCTTTTATTTGTCTAGCATCTGAACCTGACTTTACCAATTTGGAATATTACCAAATGGATAACAACCATTAGCTCAGTATCCAGCACCTAGTTGTAGGAACTGTCTTCTCTTTCTCTCTCTTTCTCCACACTTATGTATAAACCATGTCTATTTAATATATATACATAAAATACATATGTATAAATCATATATAAACTATATATAAATGAATGAATAATAGTAAAATTATTTTAAAAATGACTGTCTTAGTCTATTTGTGTTGCTATAAAGGAATAGCTGAGGCTGGGTAATGGATGAAGAAAAGAAGTTTATTTGGCTCATGGTTCTTCAGGCTATACAAGAGCATGGAGCTACCATCAGAATCTGGGAAGGGCCTCAGACTGCTTCCATTCCTGGTGGAAAAGGAAGTGGAGCCAATACCTACACAGATACAGATCACATGGTGATAGAGAGGAAGTGGGAGGCAGGGAGCGGGGAGAGAGAGAGGACAGGGAGGTGCCAGGCTTTTTCTAAGAACCAGCTCTCAAGGGAACTAATAAGAGTGACAACTGATTCAGTACCTCAAGGATGGCACCAAGCTGCTCATGAGGGATCAGCCCCCTGATCCCCAAACACCTGCCATTAGTCCCCCTCTCCAACACTGGGGATCAAATTTCAACATGAGACCTAAAGGGGACAAACATCCAAACTATAGCAGTGACCTACTCAAATACATCCAGTTGTAATTTATTGATCATTCTGGTTAATTTAAAAATATATTGTTTATATTTTGCAGAATAAATGCCTCATTTCCTATGTAATCAATTTTAACTATATTATTAGTATCATGACATTTAGGTGAATTGTCACATAATGTCACTATTTTATTATATAATTTTTGGTTATCTTCCCCCTATTGACTTGTGAATAATCTCCTTTTGAAATAATAGGATTCAATTTCTTAAAATAGATAAATCACAAAATTGGAATAGCAGTGTACAGTGTGCAAAGTCATGTTTTCTAGTTTTCCTTTTTATAGGTTGTTGTAGCACAATAACCATTGTCTTTTCCGTAGGCCCTTATTTTATTTTGTTAATTTTTAGAGATGGGGGTCTCTCTCCGTTGCCCAGGCTGGAATGCAGTGGCGGGCTCATAACTCACTACATTCTTAAACTCCTTGGTGCAAGTGATCTTCCCATGTCAGCCTCCCTAGTAGCTGTGACTACAGACACATACCACTACACCTGGCCAGTTTTTTTATGTTTTGTAGAGAAGAAGGATCTCACTGTGTTGCCCAGGCTGGTCTCAGACTCCTGACCTCAAGTAATTCTCTTGCCTTAGCTTTCCAAAGTGCTCACATTATAGACATTGAGCCACCATGACTGGCCCTCATTTGTGATATAAAAATGAAGGTGGTTACCTGTGAAATTTAAAACTATTTATGGTATCAAAAAGTGTGTATTTTGATGATTTAATTATCATTAAACCAATAATTCTCTGGTCTTTTAATATTATTAAACTTTCTGCAATAGATTACTTTTTCACATCAGATGTTTTCATTGAATAGGATCAATGTCTGCATATACATGAATACATTGAGTATTAAATGATTGTTATTTGTTTTTAAATATTAGGTGTATTAATTATAACTGTTTTAAAGCTGAGCCACTTTGTTGTCCACCTCAGCACAGAGTCACTTTAAAAAGAAATTCATGCAAACACCTGGAAAAGACATAGAGGGTTGTAACCAAACGTGGATTGCGAAGGTAAATACTTCATGACATAGAAGACAATTTCAAAAATACCTCTTATGAATTTATTTCCCCATGGCCTTAATCATCTTGAAAGTTGATTTTTCAGAATCTCTCCTCTGGCTTTCCCCCAAATTCCAAGTAACTTCTAGTCCTCCAAACACGCACCATTATTAGTTAAGCTGTTTATTTACTCTCGTTTCATTCTCTTCACCAACATCTCCTTCCGTGAGCTGGGCTGCCTTCACTTGAACCATTCTTTATTCCTACATATATGGTCTGCTGAGAGGGATTATCTCTTTCCTCTTCTGAATGTGTTTTTTCTCAGGGATAATTTTACTATTCTTCTCTTGAATAAGATTTTTACATTTCCATAGAATAATGTGTCATGAATAAATGTCAATATTTTATAAGATCAATAAAAGGTTCACAATAATATATATTATTTTTTCTTTAAATGCAAATTTTCACTTGATTAAATAAAGTAAGAGCCTTTGCTCAATACATTGACTTGGGCTGGCTGTGGTGGCTCACACCTGTAATCCCAGGACTTTGGGAGGCAAGAGGATTGCCAGAGGCCAGGAATTTGAAACCAGCCTGGGCAACGCAGAAGACACCGTCTCTACAAAAAATAATTTTTAAAATTAGCCAGGTGTGGTGGTGTGTGCCTATAGCCCTAGCTACTGGTGAGGCTGAGGTGGGACTACCACTTGAGCCCAGGAATTCAACCTGCAGTGAGCTATGATTGTGCCACTGCACTCCAGCCTGGGTGACAGAGTGAGACCCAGTTTCCAATATATATATTATATATATATATTGTGTGTGTATATATATATGTGTGTTTTATATATATATATATATATATAGTGTGTGTGTGTGTATGTTATATATATATATGTATATTGTGTGTGTATACGTATACACACACACACAATTTTAGTCCTCATCTTTATTCCAAGATAATGTAGTAGGAATCAAATGATTTTCATGAAATCTTATACATGATTTAAAATCGAAAACCTGTGCTTTACTTGCGATTTGTGCTTTAGTCTATCACTGTAAACAAAATATTAGCCAATATTTTCCCCATAAAAATTTAATCCACTTTTCTTCAGAAGTAAATTTAGAGTCATGTGATGGCAAGGGTGCATGTTTACAGGATTGCTAGTTACTGATGGATTATTCATAACGACTTTAGCTACTGGTGGTCTTTTTATCATTTATCATGTACCTTTCTAACTCACCTTCTCCAGCTAATAATGATGCACCTTTTCATGTTTATATCAGCTAAACATGTTGGGGAAGAAGTAATGAAATGTTATAGAATGCATTTACAAATCAGATAGAAAATAATACATAGACATCTTAAGTTTTTGCAACATAACTCAATTTTTCTCCATTTATTCAAATCATTCAAATAATGCTCTGAGACAGGTTTATCTAAAAATAAGGGATAAACCACAAAATCATGGAATCTCTGTACCGAACTGTAGATTTACAGTGAGGTTGTCTTGTAAAATTGCCTTGCTCTTGTAGCCTGATCACAGTGTACATGGCAGCTGGAGGAAATGTTTGGACCACAATGAAGTGAACAAGCAAGGATTTTATTGCAAAGAGAGGGAATAAGAAAAATGTAGTTCTTACACAGTAAGCTGTTTTCTCTGAACAATAGCCAAAGACTATAAAAACATGTCCATTGAGGGGGTCAGGGAGACAGAATGCTGCTTAGAGAGACACAGGAAAGAGCAGTGTTGGAAAAAAGTCGGTTTTGCAATGCCAAAGCATCCCTGTGGTAATGAGGAACTGGAGAGTCATCTCATAGAGACATGGGGGAAGAACAAACATTTTTTACAAAGCCAACACTACACTGGCTTGCAATAGGTAGATCTATAAATATATAGGCCATGAAAATTCTGTACAGTCAGAACTTGGCTTATTTGCTAAAGAAAACTGAAAATAGTCTAAGTGCCTAAGAAGGCATTTATTTGGGAGCTAGCAGGATATGAGTTTTAATTCTGGTTCAGTTGATTTACTGCCTTCGTGACACATGAAGTCTGTTAACCTCCCAGCACCTCAGTTTCCTCATCTCTTAGACCTATTGAATATAAATAGCCTGTTACATTTTAGGTATGCAATAAATGGTAATAATTTGCTGTAAGTAAGATATGTGACCAGTTCGCTACAGAAAAACAAGTGACATATAAAGAGATTCCCTGTAAAGTCTATCATCACAATAAAACAAGAATTCCACAGTGGGAGCATGGCCACATATCTGGATTTTACCAATTTCCTAGTTAAGATTGATTATAAATTGAAACAAAAGAAACTCTGTGATTATGGCAATTGCACATTTATTTAATCATAAATTAAAAATTTATCTAAAGTTCTCACTTTTAGTATTCTTTAATTGTCACAAAAAATAAACCATTGTTAACAAAGTTTTCAGGCTTCTGTTTCCAGGAGGGATGGATAGCTGCTGGCAGAGCAGAGCTCCTTCTGAAATCCACTGGAAAAGCTACATAAAATAGAGACATCATGAATTAAACACAGTGAACACCTGAAAGAGTTAAGGCTCCAGAGATGGAAGAACCTTGGAAGAGTGAACTGAATTCTGCAGCTGCTTCTACCCTGGGGTAGTAGGTAGCACATTCATTATTTATTATACAGTAACACATATTTATTGAGGAAAAAATAAAAACATATAAGCAAAACACAAAGTATTACAAAAATTCCACTAGTTATATACCTCCATTGTTACCATATGTGTAACTTCCCAGACATTTTAATGCATGCATGTGTATATGTACATGCAATTAGACATGTAAATATTCTTATTACATAATGGACTTATGCTTTAAAAATTGTCAATAAATAGGGTTTTCCAATAAACAACATACTACCTTTCCAGGTTCATATAGTTACACCAACATTGTTGTATATTTCCATTTTATGGATATGCCATAATTAGTGTGCCTAAAACCTTGATATTAGGCATTTAAGTTTTCAAAATTTTATTATTATAAGCAATTTCTCACTGTTCTCAGCAACATCTTTTGGTACTTGTCTGATTACTTCCTTAAGAGAAATCTCAGAAATAAAATTTCTGGTTTCAGGTGTACAATATTAAATTGGTTTTCAGAAAAAAATTGTGCTATTTTATAGTTCTCTAGTAATTTTATGAGTGTCTTTCTTCCCACATCCTTGTACAAAAATGTATTTTATACATATTATCAGTTCTTTATATTTTCTAGTTGGGTATATAGCAAATAATGTTCATTGCTTTAATTTTTATTTTTGGCACAATAAATCAAAATCTTACTAATCCTATGATCTATCCTCAACAACTGAAAAATGTTCTCAATAGATTTTTGTGTAATCCATTTTGTTTTCTTTCCAATGTAGGTAAGAATAAATTGTAACTTTAAAATTTTTCATTTGCTTTGTAAACAGATAAAAATCAACTTGTATGAGAAAGGATAAAGATCTTATTAAATGGAAGTCTACACAACTTCTCCATCTTGCTCAGAACCTCCTTCACATCATATAAATATTTAACAATATTTCTGTATGTTTATCATTTTATTTTGATATATAAATGTATGACCAATGTGAGATAACTATTGTGAAGGAAGAATGTAATTTTACTTTTATTTTTTGAATGGTTAATTCTTTACTGTAATATAATGTTCATACAGGAAAGTGGCACACTTTTTTATTATTCCATCTTTTTTCTCTATTAACTTGTTAGTTATGCATTCTATTAGCATTCTTTATTGGACTCTAGGGATTACAACAGGAGTCTGCTTAGGTTTTTTTTGTTTGTTTGTTTTTTTAAGTCTCTGTGCATGGCTAGAGCTCACAGAATGTCTAGAGGCCGTCCGTGTTTCTGCCAAGCCCTCTGTTGATTTTTAGTTTCCTTGCAGCAGCCCTCCTGGGTCTAAAACCTCAATCCTCAGTCTGCTGCTCACACTCTATAGTTGCTGCAGGTTGATATTTGAGTTTGAAGATTCTTACCAACATTTTTTGCCAAGGTTACCTACCTTTTTTTCTAAACTGTTCTTCATAGGCATGCCACCTATTAAGTTTTTTTCTTTTCCATGCCATGTATGTAAGGTACAGAGGACACACAGTTTTCAATGAAATTCCAAATGAAAAAGTCCCAAAACCAGAAAAACAATGCATTTATTTTGTTTCCTAGCTTGAAATCTTATATCAACTGTTAAATCTCATATATTTTTCCATGGGTGGTAATCATTATAATCATTAAATTATATGTAATCTTTCTACTAAGAATTGTATATATGTATAGTCTCTTTACCAAACCTCTTAGATTTCATCTCACATATTTTTTGCACAGAAGAGATATATTTCAATTTTTAATTATTAAAAGCTATTTTATGTATTAAGCTTCTTTTAAAAGCATATACCAGACATTTTGTGTGTGTGCATGTCTTAATACTACTTCTAAAATGTCTCATTTTATATAAAACTACTTTGGAAATGTAACACCTCTATCTGTTGAATTGATTAGATCAAGGCTTCTTTAAAAATGTGTAACACTTTTGGACTGTATGTTCTGTCTCATTAATACCGACAAATATATCCAACATGGATGTGAGGTTTGAAAGGATCAATAAAGGCACAGCAGGAGAAAAGGTTTTGCCAGAAAAGCTTTGATGGGTATTTTTTCAAGGAAGCACTTCTCCCTTGTCTGATAATACTCCATTTTATAAAGGAAGGCAAAAATTTTCCCCAAGGCAATATTGTTTTTGAATCTTAACCTCATTACTAATCAGGATGTTGTTCTAGAATTTTATTATGAATCTTTTGGAAAAAGAAATATGTTAGCTTCTGACTGAGTAAAGCAAGGTAAATATAAGAATAAGATAAAGTGGGAAGAACGCAACAGAATGTAAGGTATACTTTGCTTTCTTTTATCTTCCGAACACGAACTTAGTAAGGAAAAAAGCACAAATAAGACAGAGTCCTGTATCCATTTTATTAAATCATTTTAAAATTTATAACATAAATTTGTGAATATTTAAAATGTGGCTGCAAATAGAATAGGAAATCCTAATTTGAAGATTTAATACTTTAAACTTGAGTAAACTCTGATATGAGAGTACCATAGGTCATTCAATCAGGCTATATCAGATCATAGTGCACTCGCCAGTGGATAAAAGGTTAAAGAGATGAGAAACAGGGAAAAAATACAGAAAATACAATTTCATTCTGAACTATATTTTGGTGCATGAGTGAAGCAAATCTAAATGGTGGTCACTTTTTAAAAAATGGTACTTTTCCATTCCCTAAGGAGATACATGAGACAGAACCATTTGGGTATCTAAATTATATTACTGTAGCTAGAGCAGGGGTGGGGAAACTTTTCATGTTGGAAGTCTGCATTAATTTAGCTGTAATCAAATAAGGCCACATTCAAGAAATTTCAATTAGATATACTTTAAAATGTACACTATTTTGTAAAAATCTAACTAGTATGTACTTAATAATTTCAAAAAATGAAAACCGTTAATTTTAAAGTTAATTAACATTTTAATGACTTTGTTGTGTCTGCTTTTTGTTGAAAAGCATTTGACTATTTGGTTGCAGCATGGAAGTCTGCAGTTTAAGTTGATCCTCTAGATGGATATCAGTCATTTTTGACCTTAAGGGTGTCTTGATTTGGGTTAGGGAGGAGAAGGTAGATTGGCAGCATGAAGTGGCTGAAAAGCAAGAAAGCATTTTTCAGGAATGTTGCCAAAGGCATGTGTATTCTTCTGTATTTTTCCATATTTCAATTGGATCTTTCTTAGCACCAAACAATGACTTTAAAATGTCATCTACTGAGAACTCAATCAATTCCATCTGTAGTTCTTTAGGTGCCTTGGTGATATCAACTACGTGAGGCTGAAATGCTAATTTGAGTATGATGTCATGATTTTCAAAGTCAGTAAAACTTTCATTGTATTCTCCAATTAATAGGTCTATAACAGCCAAATATTCTCCAAATGATTCGCATATACCATCCTGCTCATCAATGACCTCTGCTAACTGGAGAAAATGTTCATCCGTAATTTCCTTTTGGAGAAGTAGCTTGAAAAAAATAGCTCTTTTCGAAATGCTTGGATTTTTTTTTTTGCCACATATCATATATATAATTAGTTTTACCTTGCAAAGAAATATTCAACTCATTTTGATTTGACATAATATCACACAGAAATGCTGGATTCCTATACAAGTCTTTCAGTAATTCACATTGCTGATTCTGTTCTTCATAAAATTTAACTATCTGTTCTAGCGGAGATAAAATTTTGGCTAACATCTGTTCCTATGATAGCCAGTGAACTTTAGAATGATATGGCAAATCCACATGGAATATCTCATTGTTCAACTTGAGTATGTTATGAAACTGATGATGCCATGTTGCATTTGCAGTAATATAGTTAACAATACTTACAACTTGTTGCAAAGTGTCACTTAAAATAGTAGCTCTAGGACAGAGATTTTGCTGCTGCAAGATACAATGAAAAGAAATGAGAACATCTGGATCTATTAATACTTTTTTTATCTGTGCAATAAACCCTTCATGTTTTCCTATAATGGAAGGTGCACCATCTGTACACACACTCACTAAATTTACCAGATTAAGTCCAACTTCACATTTATCTTGACAGTTGCTGAAGATATGTATTCCCCATGTTCTGTTCCTGAGAGTGCCCAAAGCAAGTAACTCTTCGTAGCAAAGAAAATCTTCTGTTATGACCTGAATGAAGTATAAAACCTGCGTGGAGTCAGTAGAACCCATTGATTCATCCAAAGCAATCGAATAATAAATATTTTCCATTTGAAGTATTGCATGAAGTTGTTTTATTAAGTTGATTCTGTTAAGCTAATTCATGCTGCCAATAAGTTATGGTTCTCCGTGAAAGAGGCAGGTGTTTATGCTTGGGAACATTATAGGGGTCTAAGCATCCTACAACTTCAACAATGCATTTTTTCACAATTTCTGCATCACTGAATGGCTTGCCTTTTTTCCCGAGTATATAAGCTACTTTATAAGTTGCTTCAGTGGCATTATTTCTAGGTCTTAATTGCTGCTTGAAAGAATTGTCTTCGCTTTTGTTTATCGTCTTTTAATTTCTGTAATACAACCTTTCGTGCCTCTCCCTTTAATTTAAAATATCTGTGGTCCTTATGAGTGTTATAATGTTGATTAGCATTGAATTTCTTTAATGTTCATATTGTAGTATCACAAAGCAAGCAAATCATCTTATCATTAGCAGAAACAAGAGAAAATTGCAATTCCCAATCCTCATTAAAAATCTGTTTTCTCCCTTCAGTGTTCTCTTGGTCTTCTTTGACGTGATGGGCTGTTAAGCAGACAGCTGTTCAGCTGTGCAACTATTCAAAAATTCCACTTCAAACAGAAACACAGTGCACTGTTGTCAAAAGCTGATACCAGACTGGCAAACTCCACCCCCATAGACCCTCGCCAACCATCCTCGTGTGGCAGTGGCACCAGTTAGGTGCAGGAAGTTAGAACTAAATCATGAGCATAGCAGCCATCAACTTAGCCCTTATGGCTTACTAATGTTCTAATTGTGCCAGTCAATATGGGAGGATTATTTGATTGAAACTTATTTTATTCTTTGGTACTTTAAATGCGTTCATCTTAAAAATAAAATAAAAATACAAAAGATGAACACAGATGTATTAATAAAAATAAAAGGATTTGTGCTGCGAAATTTGGATATAGTCAAAAGACCACACTCAAGGACCTAAAAGGCCACATGTAGCCTTAAGGCCGCAGGTTCCTCACCCCTGAGCTAGACATTAGAACCTGAGAGGGGAAAAGAGAGATCATGGTTAGAAAATATAGAAAAATAAATATCATCTAATATATCTGGAAGCCTAATTTTCTTCTTGCATAGGCAAGAAAAGAACAACATACTCGAAGATGCTTACGTCCCCTTAAAAGAACATTCAGCCACAGCATCACATGCATCCCTCTCTGCCAGATGAGCTGGGACTATTCTGTGGCCCACACAGGCTGTTCATGACCACATGTCCATCCTGGAAGGACCTTTTCTACCATGGCTTTTGCCCAGGCTATAAAGAGTCAGGAAGAGCTGCAGTTGCTCAGATTTAGAGGGAGGAAGTCAGCAGAGACTTATTCATTGTGAAATTAGTGAAAGTACAAACCTTTGAATTCCTCTTGACGTTTACTTGAATTTCCTTTACAGTATTGAGATTGTCTATCTCTATAAATTTGTATGGGCAGCTGTAACTGACAATTCAAATATTTAAAATATATGAACCATGAATCGCTATTGCTTTCATTTATCTATCTTTTCTCACACTATAACTGCAGGGTATACAGGCAAAAGCTAACAAAATACGGTAGATGGTAATGAACCACTTAAAATAGTAAATTTGGGGGATACCATGCAAAGACTCCTCCAACTGAATATTTAGCAACATGGTCAACAATAAAATTCTAGGTAAGTAGGTTGAATGTCCTAGGGAAATTAATATCATTGTTACAGCATTTTTGTTGCCTGTAGTATGTATGGAAAGGCAATTTTAGAGAATCTCCTAAAGCAAAAGTTTATTATGTTATTGGTGTAAACCTTTATAATTATGTTCACCCAGGATCCTTAGTCTCTTTTGGTCATTTAAAATAAACATTATGGTGCCATAAAATCTTGTAACAGCTTAGACAATTTCAGTGACTTCAAAGGAAATCAATTCAGACATTGCCGAATTTTACCCAATGGAAAAATAGTCTTTTAATGCTTAATTGTACACCAAACACAAACCAAGCAGAAAAAAAAGAGCAGGAATTACTTTGGCTAATTTTTTTTAAAAGGACACACACACAAAAATAACTTCATGATAGGTTTTCCATCTGTCTGAATGACAAAAAAACCACCACCTGGCTTCCACATAGATCATTGCTCTCTCTGTAAATGTCATAATTTTCATTTCAAATCTCCCCTTCAGCTGTCTATTTTCAAGCCACAAAATAATAAATTACCTCATGCCATGGTCAGAATAAATTCCCTATCTATGTGATACTGATTGGGGAAAGCCAGGAAGAAACAATAGTAGTACATTGATTGCTTGCCTCCCAGCCTGTTATATCTGTGACACGGAAGAGCTGGAGGGTGGAGTAGTAACATTTGCTTTATAGCCATATTTAAGACACAGTGATAAAAAGCCTGCTGCAACAGTAACTAAAGCTACTAATGCTGTTAATGCTACCACTGTTTTTGAAATAGTGCATGCCGACGTCTGTGACAAGCTCGTCACAGAAACTGGAAAGGTGACCAGTCTTGACCAATCCTAAACTTAGCCAATAGGTTTGCCCATCAGGTATACGTATGTTGCAAAATACCTAATTTTATTAGCATTGGATTCCTCAAATAGAAAGAAATAGTAATACTTGCCTTTCTCACTACATAAAGTTGTTTTAGACATCAAATGAAATGAAAGAAAAATGGGCATTGGAGCAATCAATGCAGAACCGATGACAAAGAGAAGATGACTGAATGTGAGTTCAAAGAGATGAAAAGAGGAGAGATGCCATGGACATCATCAACCCCAAGCCTCCAACATTATCTTCAAACTGGGCTGTGCGCTTTTCCTTTTTAATTCTGAAAGGAAAGAACATTACATAAGACTCTCTACAGACGCCCATGAACTCATCATGATCAATGTTAACACTTGATCACATTTACTTTAGAATAATTCTATAAAAATTAAAACATTATAGATAACATTTTAAGTTCTCTTTGTTCCCCTCCCAGTCCAATTTTCTTCTCTCCCTCCCCTGAAGCAAAACTGTTTTGAAGTTGGTTTTTATCATCATATTCTATCTTATATTTTAAGAAATTTTAAGGTATTAATGTATATGCGTAATAATATGTAGGTATCCATAAATAATAAATGACATTATTTCTTAATTTATATAGATGTCTTCAGACTAAAAGTAGATGTTTTGCTTAATATTATAACTTGGGTATCTATCTACATTGATGCATATGTGTTTGTTTCATCCATTTAAACTTTGTGTTATTTCACCAGGTAACGTGCCACATTTTATTCATTCATTCCTATATTGCTGGGCATTTAGATTATTTTATCACAATGTTGTGATTCAATTATGCACAGACTTCTGACAGCTCCTCTAGGCTTTATACCCAGAAATGATGTTACTAGATAAGCTTTGGGTCTTTTCAAGTTTAACAGATGCCAATTGTTCAAGGAATAGATTATACCAATATGCCCATCTATTTACATAGCGAGCGCTTTAGCTCTTAAATTCCATGTTGTCTGATGACATTCCTACCTAAGTTTTCTTTAAGTTGATCTTTAAAGGATCCAGTTTTAGAGGGATGTTCTATTAATAGAAAGAACTAGGTAAGACATCAAGTAACTTAGTTTTTCAGATTCCATTACTGGTGGAGAATTAATATGGGATCTGTGTTAGACAAGCTCTATCCCGGAGAGCTGGGCTCATACAGAGAAGTTATAATGTTGAACTGCAGTTCTGTTCTTAGGTGGTCACTCAGGGGACAGGACACAGGCAGTGGCTATAGCTGAATAATTCTAGTTCCCGCTCACTAATAGGGAAAAACATCTGCTTTGCCAACCTGGCTCTTCTTGGCTCAGGATGAGGTAATTTGTGCTTGAGGTGAGTCAATCTTTATTACAGTATATTGCCCAGGAATAAGACACACAAAGACACATATGGCCAAATGGGAGATTTTTTTCCTTAGTTATATTATTGTTTTTTGATTTGGGGGACATCCCTGGTTTATAAGACACAAATCTTAGTCACCCAATACATCTGGCATAATTTATCATTCAGCTCAGTGCAGAGTGAACAGCAACAATGATGATTTAGAACATCCTGCTTACTACTTTTTCTAAAATAAAAGAAATCTCAAGTTCAGTTAGGGCATGTTGTGATTTGCAAAATATTTAACACCAATGCAGATAATCTGTTTGCCTGGGATGAGTGCGCTTTCCTGTGTTGCCTGGTGAATGAACTCTTTCAGCTCATTCAAGGCTTTGCTGAAGCATCCCCATCTATGAGAATCCTTTCTTCATACAATTCCCTTCACGTCCACCTTGTCTGCACCGCAGCTACAAATATTCTGCTTTATAGTATTAACACTTGAACTGTATTGAAATTGTGTATTTAAGTGTGTATCTCTTTAACAACACTGCAAAAGAGACAGCATCGGACAATAGATAAGAGTGGAGATTCTGGATCAGTCTGCCTGGAATTGAGATCTGGCTCTGTAATCTGGGCATATTCCTCTAACTTTCTGTACTTCACTTTTCTCATCTATAAAATGGGCATAATAATTCACCTATCACAAGGTCTTTTGTGAGGATTAGTTAGATTAATACTAGTTAATATATGAAAACATTTAGAAGAATTCCCAGAACACTGAGAGCACAATAATGTTATCTATTTCTGTCTTTATGTCCTTTAGGCCAGGGACCGTCTTCACCTACGGATCCAAAGAACCTGGCACTACACCTGGAAAATAAATGGTTGCACAGAAATAAGTGTTCAGTTCAGTAAACACAGATTACCTATTTTCTGAACAAGCATCTATATGGCATACATTTCATTTTAGTTGGATTGTGTTCCATTTTTATATCAGCCTTAGACTTGCCTGTTAGCTATTCTTTGTTTTGACAGATTTTTAGCTTAAGTTGTCACCTTCATGCCATGTCTGCCTGGTAAGTTATGAAAAGAGGTGGGAAGCATGATAACTTTTAACAGCAGGGAGCATCCCATTGGCAGGGCACCTAGGGACAAAGACATTTTGAAGTGTTACATTATCTTAGCTACAAGCCTGAGAAATATATTTATTTACATGTTCCACTAGAAGGTGCTGTCTTCCCTCAACATAGTAGATGGATATGTTTGGAGAAGACTGGATTGTATTAATAGCTCCACATAAATTGTTATGGCCCCAGGCTGTAAACAACAACAACAACAACAAAACCCTTGCATTTTAGAAGTGTTTCTTTCCAAATCAGACATCTTTTGTTTTCAAATAATTTCTGTTAGAATATAATTCCAAAAGAAACCCATTTGTGCACATACACACAACATACATTAAAAAGCCTTACCTCTCTTTGTCCCCCAATTAAGAAAACACATTTTAAGTGTTAGTTGTCAGTAAATGGAATTGCACGGGTTCTTAGAAATAAACTGCTAGCTCTTTTTTTCAGGCACTAGCTTTTCAATTAAAGCAGGGATTCATGTGGATACACATAATGTGTACCTGTGACCGTTCATCCAGTTATTAGAATGGGGTTGAGGGGCAGGTAACACCCCTGTTGAATGTTGTAGCCTGTGTCATAGGCATTTTCTGAAGACAGCCTATTATAACTTGGGTAGATTTTGATGTGCCTAAGAAAGATATTCCAGAAATGAAATTTAAAGTTAAAATTTACCAGTTGATTTCATACTATGTACCAATTCCTGGATCCCTGAACTTACAGAAAACGTGTTAACTGAAAAGAGAAAAGAAGGAGGTAGAAGCTCACAAAGATGAAGAAAGTGAGAAAAATGGAAGTTAGACTTACTGAAAACCAGGCGAAATACTTGGTGTATATTTAAATTCAGATTTATACAACATGTGCTCTCATGAAAGTCTTATTCTAAGGTCATTAGAGATGATCAGTTCAATATACAATATTTTTAACCATTATTATGGCTCATGACTTCAATCTATGCACAAAAAGCGCCACTGTAACATGACATAAAGTTGAATTCACATTTCCCCCTTTAAAAGACCAGAGGATTTAAGAGAATGCTGACTGTTTGCAAAGTGATTTCTGAACTATTTTTATTCACAGGCAACTGTCTCTTCTTTAATCAGTATATCTCAGTAGAGAAGATTTTAGAACCTCTTTTAAAGCGAGTATTTTAAATTGTTAAAAGACTCTAGTGTCAATCAACTGTATAATACTATAAGATGATTTTTAAGTTGTATAACTGCAGAAAGCTTCACTAAAGATTTAGTACATTGTATAAATTTATGTTGGTTGCAAAACTATTTTTAAATTTAGTTTCATTGTTCTGAACAATCATTAACCTACTAATGATTTTGTTATTATCTAAAAAAGAATACAATAAAAAAGGATTCAGAGTTCCCTATGAAAAGTATAGAGTATATTTGAAAAACAGAAGAATTGTTTTTCTATTAGACTCTATTTTCATTAAAGGAATTTGATGACAACATAATTAAAAGATTATAAATAGAGTTAATGTATATACAAAAGTGATTTTATTTAATAATTTGAATTTTGAATATTATAAAAATAAATCAATATTTTTAATAAACCTACTTCAAATTAACTTAAGTAAATGATACTCTGCAATTAGACATACTATACAAGGAGTTTTATTACAGTTTTATTAAACATATCCTTGAAGATTCTTTACTAAAAACTAAAAGTCAATTTTCAAGATTTGTAATTTTATCATCTTCAGTGTTAACTGCTATTACATTTTATTTTTGTGCTACTCATAGATTGACATTAAAAGATAACTGGATCAAGCTGCCTGTTAAAAAATTCAACATTCATTGAAATGCTTAAGCTATTTTTAGGGATTACATATAAAGTTATGAATATTAGATATAATAACATAAAAAAGATTTTGGGAAAAGTTAGCTGTTACATACAGATACAGTCACCAATTTTTAATTTTTAATATGATAATTAGCTTCTCCTAGAAACCCACTGAATAAAATTACCCTTTATTTGCAATATTAAGGAGAATTTGAAGGAAGGATAGATAATTGTCAATACATATGTCTCTAAGTTGTCAAAACATCTAGATAAAAGAGTGAAATGTCAGTCCATTTTCTAGGGATTTTATCTGTTGTGACAATCCTGACACCTCTAGACTGGCTCTTTGAGAGAAAGTCCTGTGTTCTTGGGGTATATCATTTTAAATTCCCTGAAGAGTTCTGAGAAAACATGCTGTGATTTTAACAGAGCCCTGGTTGGAAGTTGCTAGGGCAGTGGGGGAGGTGTCCAACAGTGCTGTCCAGTTGAATACTGCATCCCACCCCTCCCACTCTGCACACTCACTGGTCCACGCGGACGTCGCCCTGGATTTGGGAGAGGACTGGGCTGCTTCATCGTGGTTTCTTCCGGTGACCTGGCACCTGCTCAGAGTAACTGTACACAAACTTCAGAGTGTAGAGCGCCAGGCAGCAATTGAGCCAAACTCTGTTCTTAAGCCCTTTCCTCTCAAGTGTCCGTCATTTTCACCATTGCTTCTGGCCATTTGTTCTTGGAAGGAGTTGGAGGTGCTCTGTGGGTTCTCTCTGCCTGACCTCTATTTCTTCTCAGATACATAGCACCGGGGGCAGACCCAGAGAGAAGTATAAATGAAGGTTCTTATTGGCTTCCCTCCCTAGAAACTGTCCTCCAAAGACGAGTTCATTTCTGACCTCTTGCCACTAGGCCAGTGTCCTTCATACCCAAGAGCTGCCACAGGCAAAGGCCTCCATGTGGGTCACCTGCACTCTCTTGCCAGGCAGCTGGCCACACGGGCTATACCTGAGCTTTCCACTGGCAGGCACTTTTGCTGGCAACCTCGTAGCTGTGCTGTCTCCCAAAGCTACTTATCCTGCCTCACCTGCAACTAGCAAGAGCCCCAAAAGTGTGGTGGCCACTCAGTGGCTTCCTGGGCAGGGAAGCTGGTCCAGGGGGTGCCCAGCAGCACCTGCAAGGTCTTTTCCAGGCTTCTCATCCCTCAGCATCACCCACATGGTATGGTGATGAAGAAGGCATTCCTGTTATCCTGTTTCTCACACACCTAAAGCTTTCTCCTCATTAGCCTGGCTTGGAGCAAATTTCTCACTGAAATATATATCCATACGCTGGTGGGAGGAAGGGCTGTTATTAATAGATCCATGGCATCTCAACATCTAAATACTTTCACTGTTTAAATACATCTCATATAAACCTCCATCCTTTAAATAAAGACACGTGCCTCCAAGGCCTTATTCCTAAGGCTTTATTAATCTTACACTCTTATCTCACTGCTCCAGGCCAAGGTATACATGCAAATCATGACCTCCCACGCTTTCCTTAGGAGAGTATTTTCTCCTCTCCCCTCCTCTCTCACTCGCTTTCCTCTTGTCCCTTTCCTTTTTTCCCTTTCCAACTTTTTTTTTCTCTTTTATTCCACCCCATCTTTATTTTAAAACTTCTACTTTTTTTATAAACAAAGAAAAGTACATACTGGAATTGATGAAGCATGAAGAAAATTGCTTTTGGAATGAAACTTTTCATAATGGACAATGGAAATGATTTTTCACATTTATTAACCATGCAGAGACTTTCAGATATTAATGGTATGCAATATATTTTAGAAGCACTGTTTTTATACGAACAGGAGAAAGATTATCTCTTTGAAGAAATTCAGGTTCTAATGCAGATGACACGTCCAAAACAAAGATGGTTAGTTACTAATGGAATGGTTCATTTGTGTGTGTCACATTTTCTCCCTGGTTTTCTCCAAGGTACAGAATTTCAGTGTTCTGAAAAGAAAAGCCAGGTGTATTATAAAAACATATAGTTTCTTTTTTTTTTTTTACTCCATGAAATTGATTTAGTGGACTCTATTTGCTTTTATGCAATTCAGAGGAATAACCCAGAGAAACTGAAATTGGAAATTAAAATGAAAAATACCAACTCTCTTCAGTGATGCATTTCCTTCTTACATGGCAGGTCCATCGCCCACTTGAGCAGGTTCTTATACTAAGAACTCTTCGTGAACGTGACGTTATAATTTCCACTTGAAAACAATTTATAATGTTAAATGGTATAAAAAATAAGCAAAGGCAGGTAATAACATTTTTTTAAATGAAAATTAAAAGAAAGGAAATAAAAAACATTGATTAATCAAGACTTCCTAAACAAAAATCTATCACTCTTGGTATTCACCTGTAAATCTAAAAGTTCTGTTGACTGTGTCTGTTTACTAGGCTTTTATCAGGAAAAAAGAAAATAACCACCTATGTCAGCTAAATATAGTCTTTTTTCATTTTATTTATTTTTATATTTTATGTCTTACTAGACTTTATTATCAAAAAATGACATGCCCACTGCTCACGGCAGCTGCAATCCATTAGCCTAATGGATTGGAATTATAGGTTGCCTTAGGAATTGTCTATTGTTTGCCAAAATCAAATGTAAGCCCTACTGTGAAAAGTCTTGACACTATTAAATGTGAAAAATACAATGTGTTCAAGAAGATGTTAACAAAAGAGATGTAGGGCATTTGACCAACCAACTAGAAAGTAGTATGAAGTGTATGCCAAGATGAAAACTACTTGTGTTTTCTTATTGTTGCTATTGTATGGTATAGCAGTTGTACACGTCATTCACCACCCAACAGTGCTAGACGAATAATGGGTACTTACTAATTAATTTTCCCATTTTCATACCAAAGATTAGCCATAGATTATTTGCATGTACACCTATTCTTACTCAAATTTCCACCCTGCGTAGTGCTTTCATTCATTCAACAAAAGCATTTGGATTCCTGTTCTTTACCCCATACTGTGAAGCTACAAGGCTCATAGACATGCCAAATGACTGGCAAGCAAAATCTTACCCCTTGTCACATTTGCATGTGCTCTCAGATCCTTTCCTCTCAGCTTCATCATAGGGCACCTTCACTGCTTGGACAACGTGTAGTTCTGGGAGTTCCCTGCTCAGCATTGGGTCTGCAAAAAGCAGTCTCAAGCTGTTTTGACACAAAGAGGGAAGTGAGGAAGGAGAGGTACAACTTTCCTTCCAGGGTCACCCATTGTTGACAGGGGGAGCAGCTGTCCAGTGAGGTAAGCCATCTGTCAACCATTGGTACAATGGGACACTTATAAGAGGGCTTCTATGCCATCAAACATGGAGAGAAGTAGTCTCCATTGCCACTTCTGCAGAGGACAGTGTTGAGGCACCTTGATTCACCTCTTAAATCCTGTGGAGGTGACATAGCTCTGGAAAATCATTTATGCCATGTCCTGTCTCTTTGTCCTTCCTTTGTGCACTTCACTGATTTCTCTGGGAATAGCTTTACCTTACAGAAATGTCTAAGTCATTATATAGAAAATAAAGCAAATATTTGAATACAATGCTCAGTTCCATAGAAGTTTAATTTTCGGACAATAAAAACAAGATCAAAACTCAAAGTGTATGAGAGCTAATTCTGAAGTATACATTTTAAAAAGAGGCAAGGAAATAGAAAACAAATTAGACACAAAGGCCACCAATGTTCCAAAGTTAAATATAAAACTTAACTTTTGGCCGGGCGCGGTGGCTAATGCCTGTAATCCTAGCACTCTGGGAGGCCGAGGCGGGCAGATTGTTTGAGCTCAGGAGTTTGAGACCAGCCTGAGCAAGAGTGAGACCCCGTCTCTACTAAAAATAGAAAGAAATTAATTGGAAACTAAAAATATACAGAAAAAATTAGCCGGGCATGGTGGCACATGCCTGTAATCCCAGCTACTTGGGAGGCTGAGGCAGAAGGATCACTTGAGCCCAGGAATTTGAGGTTGCTGTGAAGTAGGCTGACGCCACAGCACTCACTCTAGCCCAGGCAAAAGAGTGAGACTCTGTCTCAAAAAAAAAAAAAAGAAAAACTTAACTTTTATAAGTAAAATGCTAACTTTTTCATCTGAGTATCTTAGAAAAAAACAATAAGTTGAATCACAGTATTCTGGGATTTAATCTTCTGTCTTTTGACTGTTGTATTAACTTCTCCATGGGCGAACAAGTAATTCCTCCTGTCTCTATCTGTATTTGTCTCCCCCCACCAATACAAAATCTCTCTCGCAGACACATTCACTCACTCAAACAAAAGGGAATTCATATATTTATTTATTCTAACAATCGGTGGCAGTATTTCCTATATCCTTAGTACTGTACCACTTGCAGAGAAAATATAATTGGTTCCTGACCTCCAGCCTTTATATTTGGAAGACAGAATATTCACTCATTCATCAATTTAATGGGCAATTATTGAGTGCTTATTTTGTGCCAATTACGCATGCATGTGTAATTAAAATAAGGAATAAGGGAAGTGCTAAAATATGAGCAGCTGGTGTTGGGGAAATGAGGAAAGTAACTGGCAGGAAACCTAAATGAACAAGGAAGGATTTTAAAGGACTAATAAATTGCAGAAAGTAGAATCCAGGTACATGTCAGGAAGGCAGAAACTAATCAGAACAAGAACAATCAATGATTTTAAATGGATAGAGAATAATGTGGCACCCCAGGCCTAGAGTGAGGCTAGGGAAATAGCTGTTTCAGTCCCAGAGTTGGGTGTAGATGTGGGATATACTCAAAGGCTGGAGATGAAAGGAGTGACCCCCGCAGCCAGTGCTTACATGGGAGGATTGGATTTGGATAAATTGCAGGGGAAGGAAATCCAATTTCACTGGCAAGGTGGGATTATAATTTGTGCATAATCTTGGAGAGGAGAATGAGAATTGCAACTAAGGGAGAGGTATAGACATGAATAAACTGGAGCATTTGAAATAGAACCTAGGATTAATGTGCTGAGAGATAGTAATCATTACTCTAAAGGAAAGGTTTACAAACTATTCATTCGGGGCTAGGTTGTTCAATGTTGCCTTCATTGTGTAAATACCACATTATGCTTCAAATAAGTTGCTTAATGAAACTCTTGTTGGTTATTATAACCTATACCTGAAAGAATATTTTTTTATGTTTCCTGTAAGAATTGCATATATATATTTGGGGATGAAATTTTGATAGGGTATACATGGAAGAGTACTTACTGGGAAGTGACATTTAAGTAGACACCTGCAAGAAGTGAAGGAGAGAGACTTTTCAAACAGTAGGAACAAGTGTAAATGTCAAACTTCTTATTTATTCCTATGTCTGTTACTAGCATCAGTTTTATTTCATTGCTCCATTTTTTAAAAAGTCCCTGAACCAAAATAATCCTGCATAAAATATTATAGATTTATAATATAATTAATCAATTAGGGTGGTTACATTACATAATGCCTCTATAGAACTATCTTAGCTATTCTTCAAATTTTCTCTTCCATATCAGTTTTAAAATTTAGCATGTTGGTTTTTCTTGGAAAAAATATCATTCAAGATTTTATCGGAATTGTTATTAAATCAATATATGCAATTATGGGGCCATTTCCATTTTTAAGAAAGTGAGTTTTTTTTTTCCTTCTAACCTTTCACTATTACTCATGAGATTTCTGTAGGATTTTGGTAGATTATTTATATTAAGTGAAGGGGCTCCCTTTTTTTTAATTTTAGCATATTATGGGGGTACAGATGTTTGGGTTACGTATGTTGCCCTTGCCCCCCCCCAAGTCTGAGTTTCAAGCGTGTCCATCTCTCGGATGGTGCGCATTGCACTCTTTGTGTATGCATATACCTGTCCCCTCCTCCCCCTCCCCCCTCCCCTCTGCCCGACATCCAATAGATGTTATTCTTATATGTACACTTATG